>OY821518.1:51544553-51802053 GCA_963682025.1 Cordilura impudica
TTTTTGAAAAGATAATTTAGTACTGATATCGGTTCATATAACAACTTATCGAAAAAAATTAAACTTCACAACGAAACTTTCGAAAAATCTAAAAAAAAACGTCATATTTTCCCCATATAAACATACTTGAAATTTTCTATCGATTATCCTCAAACTTCACATTTTTTAGTTTTATATGGAAAGAAACAAACTGTACCCCGACACTCCACAAAATCGCAATTTAATTTTTAAGGACCACTCTAATAGACATAATCTTCTTAAAGTTTCAAAGTATATATCTAATTGTGCTACTGGCGAAAGACTACTCGAAAAAGCTCGACCACTTTCCATACAAATGTTTAGTGAACATGTGGTACAAATTTATATTCAAATTAATCATTTAAATTTCAAATTAATCCGGTCAAAATTGTGGTTCGAACGAATTACTACCCGAAAAAGATCAGACACTTTCTATACAAAAGTTTGCAAGTTTGCTCTTAAAAAGTTTTCTTTCGTAGAGTTACATACCCATGGACAGTATTTCCTTTAAATTGTAAACCACTTTGATAGTAACGCTAGACCACTTTCCATACGAATGTATGAAAACATTCCTTCCATCAAAGTTTTCAATCATTTTATAAAAAAAATTCTCAAAATACGTGGCAAAAATTAATACAATTTGTAGTCCCACATATCAACGAATAAATTTTCTAAAATATTGAAACACTCAGATTAAAGGTGTGGGGTTACCAAAGTACTATTCAAATAATAACATAAATTGAAAAAATAAAATTTGTACCATGTGATCCTTAAACATTTTTTGTAAATCGATCTCAAACTTAGATGGAGTACATTTTTTCTTTTATTTGTATAGAAACTAGCTGACCTTTTTCGAACAGTAGTTTGGTCAAAAATTGTACCATGTGGTCCTTAAAAATCTTTTGTAAATCAATGTCAAACTTGTATGAAGTGCATTTTTTAATATATTTGTATGGAAACTGGCTAGTCTTTTTCGGGGAGCAGGTCGCCAACAGTATAATTTTAATCGGAATGTCTTAAAATGTTATATGAGTCATCTATGAACATAGTCAGTTGCGGTTGTCGAAAAAACATGATTATTTTTTTTTGCAACTATTTTTTTTTTCAATTTCTGATCATTTCCTTTCATACGAATATTTCAATATTTTAGGAAAATATTCTATTGATATTGGGGACTTCAATTTCTATTATTTTATTATGTAAATATCTTTGGAGTGAATATTTTCATACCATTATATGGAAAGTGGTCGAGATTTTTCGAGTAGTAGTTTGCCCATGCCAGTGGGACGGTCTGATTCAAGTGAAATTTAAGGATGATATTCCTTGTAGGATTTCAAAAAGTATATATGCTAAAACATGAAAAATTATTTTTACTACTCGAGCCGAACAAGTAATGGGGAGGTCTGCTACAAATACGATTTTTTGTATTTATACAACTCTACAAACGGAATATGAATACCTTTAGCGCAAAAGATTTTTTTACATTTTTTCATTTTTTTTTTTTAAGGTCTGTACGGAGTCACTGAAGTTATTTTATAAAAAAAAAATCACATTATAAAATATACGAAATTAACTTCTCGTCCTTTATTTTCACAAACTACTAACAACTACTAGTCTGCTAAAGAAAAATCATCGCAATAAAAACTATTAAAAATTTAGAGAGAAACATGCCTTCAAAATACCTTTAATTTGAAACCAATCTGTCTCTTGTGACTTTAGCAGATATATTTAAAAATAAAAAAAGAACTAAACTAATAATAATATTTTACCATACTGCATTCTCTCTAAACATGAGATATGTAACAAAATATGAAATTTTGGGATTCAAATTAAAGTTATCTCGAAGGCATGACTAACGTGTTTAAATTTACGCCAAAATACTGCCAATTCCTTGTGTAATTGAGATTTGAGCTTGGAAAATACTTCATTTTTACTGTCAAGGTCATCAAGGTGTACGGATAACTTTTATTCGTAGGCTGGTACTCTTCAGAAGTGATTTATTTCCTTTTATGTGAAGAAATATTATGTTGCATGACCTGATTTGTTAGATAAAAAAAAAATCATGTCAGTCCGATCACAGGGGAGCTGTGTAAACATCTAGTAATTAAAGATTTTTTATGTCACTTTTTTAAAATGAAACAGAAAGCGTCTTCTATGTATTTTATAGCAATCAACTGCAGGCGCTCTGCTCATATAAAAATATTTATTATTATTTATTATTTCAACTGATTAGTTTTTAATTTTTCGCTTTTAATTTTCATTTTTCGTTATTCATTTTTCATTTTTTATTTTTTTTTTTCATTTTTTATTTTTCTTTTTTCATTTTTCATTTTTTATTTTTCATTTTTAATTTTTTATTTTTCCTTTTTCATTTTTTATTTTTAATATTTTATTTTTCATTATTCATTTTTAATTTTTCGTTTTTCATTTTTTATTTTCCATTTTGTATTTTTTATTTTTATTTTTCATTTTTTAAGTTTCGTTTTTCATTTTTCGTTTTTAATTTTTTATATTTCATTTTTAATTTTTAATTTTTCGTTTTTAAGGCTTCATTTTGTACTTTTCATTCTTTATTTTTCATTTTTCATTTTTAATTTTTCATTTTTAATTTCTCATTTTTTATTTTAAATTTTTTGTTTTTCATTTTTAATTTTTAATTTTTTATTTTTAATTTTTTACTTTTCATTTTTCATTTTCCATTTTTATTTTTCATTTTTTATTTTTAATTTTTTGTTTTTAATTTTTTATTTTTCATTTTCTATTTTCCATTTTTTATTTTTAATTTTTAATTTTTAATTTTTAATTTTTAGTTTTTAATTTTTAATTTTTAATTTTTAATTTTTAATTTTTAATTTTTAATTTTTAATTTTTAATTTTTAATTTTTAATTTTTAATTTTTAATTTTTAATTTTTAATTTTTAATTTTTAATTTTTAATTTTTAATTTTTAATTTTTAATTTTTAATTTTTAATTTTTAATTTTTAATTTTTAATTTTTAATTTTTAATTTTTAATTTTTAATTTTTAATTTTTAATTTTTAATTTTTAATTTTTAATTTTTAATTTTTAATTTTTAATTTTTAATTTTTAATTTTTAATTTTTAATTTTTAATTTTTAATTTTTAATTTTTAATTTTTAATTTTTAATTTTTAATTTTTAATTTTTAATTTTTAATTATTAATTTTTAATTTTTAATTTTTCATTTTTAATTTTTAATTTTTAATTTTTAATTTTTAATTTTTAATTTTTAATTTTTAATTTTTAATTTTTAATTTTTAATTTTTCATTTTTAATTTTTCGTTTTTAATTTTTCGTTTTGTATTTTTCATTCTTTATTTTTCATTTTTCATTTTAAATTTTTTATTTTTCATTTTTTATTTTTCGTTTTGGATTTTAATTTTTCATTTTTCATTTCTCATTTTTTATTTTAAATTTTTTGTTTTTCGTTTTTCATTTTTAATTTTTAATTTTTAATTTTTAATTTTTAATTTTTAATTTTTAATTTTTAATTTTTAATTTTTAATTTTTAATTTTTAATTTTTAATTTTTAATTTTTAATTTTTAATTTTTAATTTTTAATTTTTTATTTTTAATTTTTTATTTTTAATTCTTTACTTTTCATTTTCCATTTTTATTTTTCATTTTTTATTTTTAATTTTTATTTTTTGTTTTTAATTTTTTATTTTTCATTTTTTATTTTCCATTTTTTTTTTTCATTTTCCATTTTTATTTTTTATTTTTCATTTTTCGTTTTTCATTTTTCGTTTTTCATGTTTCATTTTCAATTTTCAAACAGATTATTACATATAATAATTTGTTCACCAATAAAATCATAAGTCACACCGATTTTGTCTTACGTCTTACACGTTACTCTGTTTTTGTGATTGTATTGTGAAATAGAAATTTACCCCCCCCCCCCCTTCGCGTATAAATATTTACACATCAAAAATCGATTGCAGCGACTCCGTACCGATCCCAAAAAAAAATCTCAAACACTCTTTTTTAGTGAAACGCACTATATAAGTTACTAACTTGATCAGTAAATGTAAGCTTCTTTTCATTTACAATTACAAAATGAATTCGCAGTGTACAGAATTTTTCATATACACCGAATAGATTTATCAAATTGTTACCTTTTCTAACGATAAGTCCCCTCCTTCTATAGCTTTGAAAGGATATAAAGCTACGACAAGTTTAACAAAATGTGAATTGTCCTAAAATAAAAAAAATTAAATTATAGATTTTCTTATTTTTCATATTTAAGACAAGGACTTACTTTAGCTTTTGAATTTGGTGTTCCTGGAGTTGGTATACCACCTGGCATTGTGTTATCCAATAATGAACCGTTACCGTTTAATAAATTTGGTGACTGTTTAAATGTGGATACCGATGACTGTAACAAAGCAATAATTTGTTCGGGTTTAAAGTCAGATTATTTTTTTTTTTTCTTATGTTTAGATAATTATAATTAATCTTTTTTATTTATTTGTTTTCAAAACTTACCTGTGGGTGCAGCGATGTAGGCGTTGAACTACCTAAACTGCCAGAACTATTGTGATGCAAACTAAATTGACTTGTTGAGGTGGAATTATTTGGACTAATGCTGCGTTGTGAAATCTGGGCGGGTGAACTACCAGTGCCTAAATAAAATAAAAATAACAATATAAAATTAAAATTTTTTTATTAAATTCAAGATTTAAAGATATTAAATAAATAATTATAATTAAACTGGACATTTATTAATTTTTATTGCTTAAATCCTTTGTTTAAAGTTCGATAATAATGTGATAACAGTTCTTTTTTCGATAAATTCGTTTTATGTGTTAATAAGTTTGTTGCTTAAGTCTTTTGTTTTAATATGAAAAGTCATAATTGTGACAAGCTTATGTTTTCGTGTTTTGTTTAAGAAGTTAAGAATCTCCATAAATCTATAATTATATAACAAAAATTATAATAATTTGGTTTAAAAAATTAACATAGTCTGAGTGAAGATTGAAATCCAGTCTCGATATTGCCCAAAAGTATTATTAATTCAAAATATTAAAAGATGTAAATCATCCCTCCAAATACAACAAAAAGAGGTTGAAAAAATAAATAATAAATAAACTGTGATATTATTTTAAACTGAGTACTTGTTATTAATATATGTTCAATGTAATTTTTATTGTTTATGTTGGATGTAAATTAAATTAATTTTTAAATGTGATAAATAATACTCATGTTACTAATTTACTTGAAAAAGTCAACAAAGAATTGACGAAACGTCGGAAAGAAATGTAATTTAAATGCAGTTTTATTTACATTAAAAATCTTAGGCCGTATTAGCTTATTTTCAAATAAAACAAACAAAAGGATATTAGCCAAATAACACAATAATAAAATTATAGATTTTAAATTTAGATTCCGAAAGAACAATTAACGTCAAAAGTGTGAAAACAGAAACAATTAATATGAACTGGTTTTACTTTTAATGGCAGTTTTTTCTGTCATTATTTCCCCACAAGTCTATCGAAAAATGCATTGGAATCCACGAATATGTCATAATAGCTAATATGTTTAATACAAATTTCATAATTTGTGTTAGTAAGAGCACTCAAATTTTTACTGGAATAATTTTTTATTTGCCAATATTGGATTTGGTACAATAATTAATGCTTTGGTCCGACTCTGCTAACGAACAATATTTAGCTGGGACACAAACCCTTAAAATAAATTTTATACTATTTGTGTTAAAAAAGACAATTAAAAACAGAGTATGATAATTTGTTTGTTAATGATGTACAACCAACACGAAACAACCTTGTTTTTATTATTATAATATATAAATCAAAAAAACAAAAATCGATTTTTAAGAAGATAATTTTTCAGATGTTTCCAAACTAAATTATTTGGATTTAGGAAGATTATAAAACCATTAAATTTTGTTAATGAACAGAAATTTCCTTCGTTTATTTCAACATACAAAATAATTTTTTGTATTGTGTGCATTTAATCCTATTAAAATCGTTTTAAAATAAAGACAATAATTAATCATCAGAACTTGAAAAAAGTATAACTTAATAAAGAAACTAAAAACTTAGTAACTAAGAGAAGAAATATGAAAAATTTAAAACAAAATCTAACAAAACATTTTATAAATAAAAAATATATATTTTTTAAGCAATTTGAAACTTCAATATCGTATCAAATTCAGAGACCGAAACAGTTATATCCCACGGAGACCCCATAAACTATATATATTCTTGTGCTTATAAAATGAGAAGTTGATCTAGCGATGTCCGTCTGTCTGTCGGTTAAAAACAATCTCCTGTCCGCAATAGGTCGAGTAGGTCATACTACTTAGCCTTAAACTGTTCGTCATAATGTGTCATAATGTATTGCATTTAGAACCCCTAGGCCCTATAGCCGAGGAATTGCGTACGAAAATGTAAAGATACTCTGATAAAATTGCATACAAAAAAAATAAAAATAGTGAAAAATGTATAAGCTATGCATATTTTTTTTTTCTTTTTTGTTAACGTGAACAACAAGCAAAAAAGTGTGTTAATAAACCAACAAACAAAAATGTAATTGTATGTGATAACATTTATGCTCAATGCTCAAAAATTGCTTTCAATAAAAAAAGCACTAAAATACCTAAAATTTTTGTAAATATCTTATTAATGATAATATGAAACCTAGCCTTTCTTCTTTCTTATGTTCCGAATCATGGTTATGATAATGTGTTTAGAACATAATAATAATTTGTTTATTGTTTTTAAACTTTTATTTTTTTTTTTTCAAGCAGAAAGAACAGTTATTTATTTTATTATTTTTTGGAGTTAAAATAAAAGTTATTTTTGAATTTTTTTGTGTAAATATAGAAATCGAACCAAGGCAAAAATAAAATAAAATAAGAAATAAGAAATCAGATAAATAAATAATAAATAATTTTATAAGAGCCTAAAGGCATGCAAATCAATTTTAGCCGATTCACAAGTCCACACAGGAAAAAAAGAATTTTTTTAGCCAATTTACAATTCCACACAGAAAAAAAAAGAAATTTAATAAACACACACACAACTATAAATTACTACTCCCAAAAAAATATACCAGATGGTGCACATCTGTAAAGATGGTGCATATCTGCAAAGAAATACACTTCGAATGGTATATTTTTTGTCAAAATTGGTTAATAACTAAAAGCGTTGAAGAGGTCATTGGAAATCGCCTTGCCTATTAATATTATAGATTACTAAGCAAATTTTCAATTGATTTTTTTTTCATATAGCCCAAAATTTTTTTTCGCAATGGTTGATCCTACTCTTTGCCCAATAAAATAAAAATAAAAAAAAAAACTTTTGAGAAATAATTTGTTATCGAAATTAGTTACGATAGTTTGAAAATTCGTATGATGCATGCTTGGGACTAAGTCCTTAGGTGGGCTAATTAATTGATGATTTCATGATTTAATTGATGTCAATGACAAATAAATTTTTGTGAATTGCCATTAATTCATCAATTTCAAATGTTTAAAAAAAAATTATTAAAATTTAATTGCCGTTAATAATGCCTCAAATGAAAAAATAAGTGGTTCACAAAAAAGTGATTTTCGAATATCTTTCGAGTTGTCAAAAGTATTATAGAAATGAAGAACAAACTTGCGGTGATATTGGTTTCAGGAAAAGACATATATTTTTAGCTTCAAGTAGCGGGCTAATATTGTTTTTGTGTTACATCCTTTAGCTTATTTTGAAAGCATACTTTGAATTAGAACACATTTGAATAAAACAATTTGTTGAAGCAAATTATTTTTCCTCAATTGTAATTACTATTTTTATACCCTATACCACTATGTGGTTTGGGTATAATGACTTTGTGCTGCTGTTTGTAACAACCAAAAATATTTGACCTAGACCCATCTTTAATTATACCGATCGAATCAGAATCACTTTCTGAGTTGATTTAACAATGTCCGTCCGTCCGTTTGTGTGTCCATGTAAAGCTTGTAATCAAACTGCAGGTCGCAAATATGAATATGTTTTGACGAAATTTGGTATATAAGCTTTTATCGGCCATGGGATGAACGCTATTGAAATCGGTGAGAATCGGTCCATGTTCAGACCTAGCCCCCATACAAATTACCCATATGAAATCGACATAAATTGCCATAAGATCCAAATTGTCATATAGATCTTACTCAAATTGGGTTTGTATGCATTCATTACATCCACTAATGAGTAGTCCAAAAATGATCCCTTTGACCCCATATAGAGCTGCTTCCCGATCTTCACTTAAATCTATTAAAAAACAAAAATATTGCACTGATTCTTCTCAAATTTTGTTTGTACATATTTTTGCAAAATACAAGAGACTTTACCAAACATGATCAGGATCGGTCCATTTTTGGACCTAGTCCCTTTATAGATATAGCATCCGATATGAACTTTTTCATATCTGCAGCCAAAAAAATTAATAAAAATCCCACTCAAATTTGGTTTTTGCTTATTTTCAATGTCCAGTTAGTTGGGCCTAAGAGATAGGGTTTCTAAACGCATGGTATAGGGTATCGTATAGTCGGTCTAGACCGACTATAATTTTTTTTACTTGTTTTTATTTGTTGCACTTCATTATAATTGCTTGAAAAATGGCAATTGAAAAAATCATTACTATTAAATGGTAATGATATTTTATGTCATTTGAATTAGTTTCTCGTCTAATGCCAATGGAATTCAATGCTAATTAAAAGTTCCCAATAATGTTATGATGGGACTCCTTAAGTATCGGAAGGATAAAAAGATGATGAGTATTCTTTTAGGGTCTAATCGAATTTCAATGTCAAAGAAAAATAGCCAATGTGTTATGATGGGACTCGTTAAGTATCGGAACTGTAAAAATATTAATATCCTTTTAGGGGGATTTAAACAAATTTTAAATATTTTTGTTTGTAGTAAAATTTTTAAAATTCATGAAAATTTATATTTTTAGAAGCCCGAAAGTAAATTTCTTATATTATATCAGGTAAAACTTCGAATGCTGTCGCCCGTTACCTTTAAGTCTATTGAAAACTATAAATTGCATACGTTCGGCTAGAATTTCACTCGTCTACGATTGCGGTAGTTGTTTGAAAAAAAAAGCTGTGGTGATAACTGGCAGCTATATAAAACTGAATTTTTAATTTTAAGTACGCCATGTTATATGGCATTAAATTGGTAGCCATTCTTCGTTTAAAGAAGTAAAATATTCAACGGAATAATTGAAACGAGGTGGTACGAGCTACCCACACGAACAACACAGAAAATGATCGTGGCATACAGGAGTATTTGCCTTTAAAAGCTGACGAAAATTATTTAACGTGTTTTATGAATATAAAGTTAAATAAGGGTTTTTAAATTTAAAATAATTTAATATGATTTAATAAAGGTTGTAAAAAAATATCACGGGTTTCTGGGGGCACTTTTAAAGGGCTTCGACTGAAAGAGGTATACTTCGGTTAATGACTTAAAATTTAGACACCAGAAAGCTGTATAAGTGTCTGGTGATTTTACGTGCGTGCCTGTCTTGTTGACGTAATCACACGGTGCTCTTAACATCAGGTAGGATACTATGCGTCCGCCAACGCCCCGTCATAAGACGGATGACAAACTTGGAGAGATGTGTTTGGCATACTCTATCCTTTTCTGAAGGGTCGGACCGATCTAAAACCCTGTTGCTCTGAGGATTCATCACATTATTGTCGATCACCAACAGAATTTTCAAGATCACACTAAATTCTGACACATCTTGACAACACTTTTGTCTACTACACTTTTTCCTGCTACCTCTATCAGCCCTATGGCTGTACATGCGAGATGACATCGATAGCTCTACGAACTCATTTTCCAGCTCATGTTCCATCATTTAAGTTTTCAACTAATCGGCAGTGATCTTGTCAGTTGGCAGCTGATGCAAACACCATCGGACTTCGTTTCCCAACTTAAAACCCTCTCGCCTACTACATTCATTCTTCCTGCTGACGATGTCAGAGCCCGTGATGATCGACAACATTCCAAACTCGTTTTTCAACTCATGTTACTCATGAAACATCCTCGCAGGGTATATTGCTTACCCGTGGTACCATTTTGGCGCCTTTGGTGAGACTTCGTTAGCAACTTGCTCATGTTTGGCTCTTGCCAGTTATTCCCCAAACAGGATGGAACTGCTGGCCCCGACGAGAAAGCTGTAGAAGTCTCTTGTGTTTTACCGACCACCGTCTCATTGTATACTGAAACTACACTCCGGTACCAATTTTAAGATTTGCGCATTTTGGGCAATGAACTCCACCCATTGGCGGAGAAAGCTGTATCTAAGATCGGCTCTCAACGGAACAAAAACGGAATTGTATGTATGTTTTAATTGCGTCGCATTATGACCGCGAAAATAACTTAAGCGTAAAAATCAAAATTTTACAGGAGAACATTTTTTTTCCAATTACACAGTACAACGGCCATTCTGAGATGAAAAATTGAAAGTCAGGGTGAAAGTACTAGGCCAGTATAGTTAAACCTCAAAAGTGTTTGGCGTGCTCAGGCCAAACTTTTAGTTTATTTAGTTTTTCGGCTATAACTCGAGAATTATTTCATTATTTAGGACAACTGGAGACAGTTGGACTAATTTTTCCCCCTTTTTTAAATCAATTTTCGTCAATAAATCATCAATAACTCCAAATTTCTGGTCATAAACGACTGAAAAAATTAAATTAATTTTTATAAAAAAAAAAAAGAAAAAACGATAATTTCTCTTCGAAAAATACCGTCTTTACTCGAGTTCCACGAATTGTAACTAAAAAGTATACCCCAGATATTAGTGTAGTTAAATATTACCTATAGTTGTATATGATTCTTTCTATTCTATACGCGATTTGAACCGAAGGTTTTTCATTGGTCTTATGCAGTAAAAATGCTTTCAAGCTGCACACCTCCATTTGTCGCTTGAAATTAAATAATTATATTTGAAAAACTAAGCAAAAGTATAAAGGGGCAAAAAAGTCTGTCTTGGGAAGCCAAACCCGTTGGAATTTTACTACACTGATAGCCAATTTTAATTTTTATCAATTTGAGATGAAACACATATTTCTTTAAATTTATTAATTTAAAACAAATATGAAGTATTTATATACATGTATATATACATATATACATTTTTTAAAATATTTTATATTTAATTTAAAAAATTTTTAAAAATATTTTTGGCATGGTTTTATTTACACATTCCTTTCCCTCTCTTCTATCGGTTGAATGCACCAAGAAGTCTTGTATTTAATATGCACGCTGCGTAAATTTTAACATAATGTAAAATGATTGTTTTGTTTGTGCGTGTTTTTTTCTCGTAAACAACAACAAAAAATAAATTTAACCTCGTTCGTATTTAATACATATGTACATATTTTTATACATATTTTTACATATGTATTTTTTTCCCCTCTAGCAAAATCAAGCATTTTGTTCATTTTTTATAATTGATTTTGCATCATTACTATTATTTTTTTTGGCTTATATTTTTTACTTGAAATATTGTTACGAGTGTGTCATATAAACCAACACACCACACATTTTATGTTAGTTTTTGTGATTGATGTGTGAGGTGAATAAAAAGTGATTAAACTAAAGTTCGTTCACTTGAAAGTAATCGTAAATAATAAAAAAAAAAAAAAAAATACTACAAAAAATATAATGGAATAATAAAAGTGTATATATGTTTACATCTAGTAGGGTGCCAAGGACAATTGAAAGATGTTTGCGAATCATAAAAGGAATTTCCATAAATTGCAATACTACTAAAAGTTTTACAGCGGAAATGATGGTTGGCGAGACAGACGAATAAAGGAAACGGTCAATTTTAATTATTTAAATAGTTACGCTATTTGTTTAATGCCAAACAGTTAGGCCAAGTTGAAAGGGGTTTAAATCGGTAAGAAGGGGCACGGAAAAAACAAAGCCACTGGTTAAGATATTTTATTGTGTTACGGTTACTGTAGTTTAGTTAAGTGGCTTATGACTCAGTTTTTTTTTTTTTCTTTATTAATATACATATTTAGTTTTTTTTTTTGTTTTTGGGAAAAATTTGAAACAAAAAGTTGTATTTTGTTTAACATTATCAAGATAATGATTAAGAATTAATCTGGTTCAAGATCAATTGTATTCACTTTTAAATGTTACAAAAAAAAAAAAAAACGTAAGCACATGTTTTATGGTAACTTTTCTGGTTGATAACTAAACACTCATGATTGAAATGTGATTATCAGTAGGTCGAAAATTTTCAGGCATTTTAAATCGTGTTTTATTTACTTTAAATGTGCATCAGAAATGTAACAATATACATTTTGAAATTAAAAAATATGCATTAATTACACTATGCAACAACAAAAATTTATGCCACAACAAAAACAGTCGAAATTTCAAATTCTATAGATTAACTAGATTAAAGAAAATGTTTTCTAACATCTTAGATTTTTGAAGAGGGTGCTCCACAGATTTTAGCATAACTTGAAAACAACTTGACCACTTTGTTATATAAAATGTCGACAAATTTTAATTTAAATTTCCTCTAAGTTATGCTAATATTATTTTTTTTATATAACTCAATAGTTTCGGAGATATTCTGAATGAAGAGATGAAAAAAAATTTTTTTTTGCTCAAATTGAAATACTTTTATTATTTAAAAATTTATAAAAAGTTTAAAAAGACAAAACATGACATTTCTTATTGCTAAATCATAAAGCTACATATTCTGCAAATAAAACGAGCCATATACCATAAAACTATATGAATTTATTCTTAATACGGTGAAGGTGCCTGGTTTTGAGAAAAAAATATTTAGTTTAGTTGTTTTTATTAAATAAGTTTTATACAATTAAATAAATGGTCTAAAAATGATTTCGATTAAGTTTTGTTTTTCTGTGAAATACAGGTGTTGATTCTCTTAAGAACTAAAGTATTAAAATAAATCTTCCATCATGTTTGAGTTCCATAATCCCTGATAACGTTGTTAAAAAAAGAAATTTTTTTTGTGAAAATTCAAAAAGCAAGATGAAATTTAAAAAAATAGTGTTGTGGAGACACGACCTGGATAAACGTGAGTACACCACTTTTTTGCCATTGAAATCGATGATGCAGAGTCCCCGTAGTATTCATCAAGCTTTTCCTTGGTTTGATTGACGGTTTTTTTCGCAAAAAATAATGTTTAATGAGCACTCGAAATTCACTTTTTTCCATTTAAAAAAAAAAAAAAAACGAGGTTGTATGTTTTGAGCAGCTGTTAAACGCAAAGTAAATGACGGAACTTACTCAAAATTTTACAGTAGTCTATTAACAGGTGTAACTTGATGGGAGCAGTGTTGCATTTCATATAACTACGAGGGAAGTTCGAAAAGTCACGGACTTATTGATCCGCCCTCGTATTTTTGTATGTGAACTCATGGTATCTACCTGGGTAGATAATAACAGAAGATAGAAATACCGAACGATGTACATCACTAAAGCGCTTGGTTGTAAACAAAAACGGTACTTCCCCATAATAGTCTTGAGCAGTGAATAATATCATTGCTTGTTGTTTTTAAACTATTACATTCTTGTATTTGTCACGTGTGGTGCACAAAAGTTTTAAAAATTAAGCTTCGAGGTAAGATTTAAATAAACTTATGTGAAAAAACACCTTTATTTAGTGATTTTAATGAAAATGCGTTCATAGATTAACTTATGAAGAAAAGCAAGAATATTTTCGAAATATGTTGGCCGCTGAATCTAATAATCTAATTCCGACGAAAGCGGATCTGAATTAGAAGTTTCTCCGGAGGAAGAGCTTATCGATGAAGAATACTTAACTCCTGATGGAAATTTAGATTCAGATGCTGAAAATACAGAGGAAAATTATAGGATAGAGCTCAATAGTGAAATCAAAACCGATAGTGACGAAACTGATAATGAAAGAACAGCTTTCGACACGAATAATAACTATTTTAGTAGCAAAGATGGAACCAAATGGTACAAGAACAACTAGGACTTTTACTCGTCAACGAACCCATAATATTATTCGTGACTCATCTGCAATGGGGCCTCAACAAATTACAAAAATTTTTTGGCATTATGAGCTCACCGGTAAGAGACCAATTTTGCAGTTTTTCTAACAAGAAAGCTGAAGACTTCTATAATCAATGGAATGCTAACAATGCTGATAAACAACCTTTGTCGTGGACTGAAATTACTGACAATGAGTTAACAGCAGTCCTAGGAATTTTGCTTGTGATGGGCACTCAAAAATCATCGAAGAAAAGTTGAGTGAGCTTTGGAGGGAAAATGCTTTCCTCCTTTATCGTGCGACAATGTTTATCAATCGTTTCCAACAACTTATACCTTTTATTCGTTTCGACAATCATATGACAAGAGCTGCTCGCCAGTCTGAAGATAAAGGATCAACTCAATAAAGGATCAACTCAAATTTAAAAACTCATTTTCGATTTATAAATGCATAACTGTAGAGAAACAGCTATATGGATATCGAGGTCGCATAAAGTTCACTCAACATATACCTTCAAAACCCGCAAAGTCAACTATTACGAAACTGAGAATAGTGGAAATTAGAAGTATAAATGCAAAAATATTAAAAAAATTTTAAAATAACGATTGTTTGTTTGGACAGAGTTGTATATTCTGAAATTAATACGAAATAAAAGCTGTATGGTATGAAAACTGATTCTAACCACACTGCACGTAGGCCTGACTTTAGGTAAGTGTGTTAAAGCGCTGACCAAAAATTGCAAGTATGAGTGTATGTGAAGGTTCAGGGTTCAAACTCCACGGCCGTCCTAAGTAGAAAAATTTCATATAGAAACAATCTATTCTATTATAACATAACAATTATCACAATGTTAAACAAATCGCTGAAATGCCAGAAACCGGTCCGATTGAGAATACAAATTAGCTATGAATTATAGTTGTTTTCTATTCGACCTTTCCAAATTTATTTGTAAAATAAAATAATACTGTAAATAATATGCAAATCTTTAATTTTGTTTCAATGCTGCGTGGTAGAGAAGAAGAAAGCATATATTCATAACTAATTTATTTGTAAAATACAATATTCGAGCTCGAGGCCTCGAGCATTGAAACAAAATTAAAGATTTGCATATTATTTACAGTATTAATTGCAATATGTCTGAAAAATGACTACAAATCTAATAAAACTATTTTAATTTACGTAAAAAAATTGTTTTTCTTCATTTCATTCTGAATAACTAGAACTAGGGTTGGGAATACCGGACTTAAATACAAATTTCGGTATTGTAATTTTGTAATACCGGGATTCCGGTATTAATACCGGTATTATTTTTTCCTAGGAATAAATAAATAATTTAATAAAAAAATATTTGATAATTAAAAAAACAAAATTTATATGTACAATATATTCATTTCATATAAAATAACAAAAAAATGTAAACACAAAAAGGGAAGAAACTATAATAAAATAATAAAATTGTACTTTATTGTAATTGGTTGAAATAAGACCTCAGAAAACATAGCTTATTAAGCGATTTATCTCCCAGCCTTAACCGAATTCTGGTGCAGATTAGGCCAACTGCTGAAAATGCCCTCTCCGATTCTATACTTGTCGGCTGAATGCTTACAAATAATTGTATACTAAAGTTAAGTATTTGCCTCTTATCCCATTTGTTTCAAAGAAAGACATTTCTTTTTTAATTGAGCGTGTTAAATCATTTTTATTTTTGTTGATTCCTCTGTCACTCTCAGATAATCTGGTGCAAGTTTTTTTTTTTGATATTGCCATCTGTAGTTTTTATTTTAACGTCAGAGATACCTCATTCTTTCGATCATATTCATTATCATCGACATCAACTATTATATTTGAATTTGAAACGTTGGCTGATGTAGATTTTTTTGCTACAGGTGCAGATTCATAATGCTCGTTGTTCAGAGCCAGACGTTGTATCTGTAGAACAATAACTTTTGCAATTGCGGCTTTAGTAATAATTGAAAATAATTCATAATCTTTGTGGTCTTCATCATCGCTTTGATTTTCATTGCAATTTGCATCATGTAAATATTGCAAAACACTTGAAATTTCCGTTCGTCTTTGAAGTATACGTACTTTTAAAGCTGCCTTTAATTCATTACCTAGAGAACATGGTTGGTCATTTATTGATTTCATCATAAATTGTATTGCTGCATCTGCACTTAGCAGAGTTGCATCCTGTCGGCATATTGTTTCAACTGTAAGCATAATGGGAAGTAAAACTGAAAGGATATCCGACATAATTCCAAACTCGGCATCTGATAACATAATGGGTGATTTTAAATCTTTTAGACTCTTCTGGATGCAATTTTTTAATTTAAGAAAATGTTCTACCATAGACATCAAACTATTCCATCGTGTTCTTGAGTCTAAAACAAGAGATAGCTCTTTCCCGAACTCTTCTTTTACATATTTTTGTAAAATTTTGTCATTTTGCCTTCATAAGAAGATTTTTTTAAGTAAAAACCCAAGTGAAAAAACATATTTTGTTTAAAAATATTAATACCGAAATACGGTATTTAGACTTTTTCAATACCGGTATTTCGGTATTATTTATTATTATTATTATTGATTATAATTTATTTATTATTCTAGTTAACTAGAACACTATAATTATATAAAAACAATATTAGTAAAACGTAGAGAAAATTTAAATTTTAATTTTTTGATTTATTTTATAACAAAATTGATCAAGTTATGATAAAATGGGTGGAGCATCCTCTTCAAAAATATAAAATTTTATAAAACATTTTTTTATTTAACTAATCCATAGAATTTAAAATTTCGACTGATTTCATTGTTAGAGGACAATAAACCGTCCAAAAAATATAGTGGTTATTAGGTCTCATAAAAAAGCTTAATTTTGAAGCGTAAGTGGTATTAGCGATTTATGTCAACTAGCAGATTCCAGCCCTCGAAATTCGAGTGCAAATTCTACGAAATTTAATTTTTTCATTGAATAAAGACCCTAGAGGTATGCTTATCAATTATAGCCAATTCACAAATCAACACAATAAACAAACTCATTTCTATTACAAACACATTAACAAATTTAATAAACACACATATAGCATTGTATAATTTTATATATGTGTTAGTAGCAACTTTAAATGCAATTTACTCAAAATAAAGGACAAAATTTAAAAATATGTAAATCTGCAAAACGGCTAAAAAGAAATACCTTTCAAATAATATATTTACGTTTGGTCAAAATCGGGACAAAACATCGGTGACAAGAAATCGCCTAGAGTATTAATATTATAGATATTTATTAGTATAAAAAAATACATAAGAAGGCCTTTCTAAGTCGATGGAAGTTATTGATGCATATTGAAATGTTGCTGATTCAATTGTAGAATATTAATTTCCTAAATTATTTATTTGTTGCCATGTATATTAGAAATACCGTTAAATTCTTTCATTTATTAATAACCTAGTTTAATTTACATTTTCCTTTTGCGGCAATAAATATTTTTTTTGAATTGCAAGTTAATAGTAATTAGCTTTTGATGGTTGGTAGCATCATTAAACATGATTAAAAAAAAAGACTAGTAATTAAAATGTTTATACAAAAGTAAGGTTAACAGGTACAAGTAAAAAAATTAAGACATAAAATTAAGACATAAAAGATTTCAGGCTAAACGAGAAATAATGATCAAATCATGTTTAAATAATGTGTTTATGTAAATGCTGAATGTTTCAGAACATTAACTAGTCGGGAAGATGGATGCACATCAATAAAAAATAATAATAAAATAATAATAATAATAATTGTCTGACACGCCTACTTGCTTTTAAAGGTCCTTAAAATTCACTAAATGGCATACTTGTCTATCGGAAAGGCAAAATCGGAAAATTCTGAAATTTTTCTTAATGGGACTTAAAGAAGCTAACGTAGTTTCATAAAAAAACAACGCTTTCAAATAGACGACAGTTTTCAAATAATTGTAAACACTGTCTTTTACAAAGTACACTTGCTAGAAAAAATATCCATACACCTAAAAATAAAACTGCTATGCAACGAAAAAAGCAACTTTATTTTCTAACAAATTATTTAGTTATTTATAAGTTTTTTTTTTGTGTTTGTGTTAACTAATTATTTTTAATCGACGTAAATAAACTGCATACTAATGTAGACTTTTGAAATTCAATCATGCACCTTTAAAAAATCTTTTGTAATATGGAGCTCGTTGCTAATTTTTTTGACAATGTGACAATGGTAAAAAGTTCGTAATTTAAAAAATTTTGTTCAATTTTTTTTTTAAAACTTTTCATCTTCAAGTGCTCGAATACTTTTTCTAGCAAGTGTAAAATGGTTATTTGGAAATCATTGCTAACTTTTTCTATTAAAAAATGTTTGAATGACAGATTTTATAGTAATTACCCGTTATTACTTACAGAAGTAACCCATATTCCAACCTAGGTATGGCCAGGAATTGTAAGCCTTTAAATCGATTCTTTGAAATAGACAGTTATACTTGCATATATATTTAAAAAAAAACATTTTGATAGTGTTCTTGTTCTTGTTAAACCATTCTCTAGATTTGAATATTTATTAAACTAGAACTCTCAAAGCGGACCGTTCATTACTTGTTTTAATATGTTTGTTTATGCTTTCTGGCTGTCATATACTTGTACTTTTTGCAATTTATTTAAAATTTTAACAGGTGTCGATATATTTGTTTATAATATAAAATAGACTACAGCTTTAAGTAAAACTATACGTATATATTTCACGACTATCTTATAAGTATTCTTGTAGTTAATAAAAAAAATCAAGTTTTTAATTACAAACATGTACTAGTTTATTTTGCAAATTATTTTTGATTAAAGAAAAAAATACATAAATTAGCGGATGTGAAAATGCATTGAAATAAGCATTATAATAAATAAAATGTTTCAAAAACAAATTTTAAAAATTAGTCATACCTGCAAAAAAAATATATATTAAAATAAAGCCAACAATTTGTTAAAAATATAAAAAAGCCTGACATTTAAAATTTATTTAGAAACTAGTGTTTGCATTTCAATATTCTTACTTCTTTTAGAAATTCAAAGTTCATCTTATGTTTGGTTAACCAACCCACAAAAAACCTAAAAAAAACTCTAACTTCACTCACGAAAAAAAAAACAAAAACAATAAACATTTATTACAATTGATGTTTACATGTGTTAAGACAACACCTGTGTAGTCTTTTAACCACATCCATATTAACTTACCTGTTTATTTTTAAAATAAACAACTATTTAGGTTTAGTTAACGAATTATTAAGTATTGTAAACTTTTGTTTTAAATATTTATGAGAATATTATTTCCAATTGTTGACATTATCAAGATGGCATTTGCGATCTCAAAACACATGAATATTAAAAACGACGAACAGTAGCTTTAAAAAATTTATGAAAAATTATTATGTGTTTTTTTTCTCTCTCTAAATATGACTTCTTAACCTTCATTTCTTAATATGCCTTAAGTACTTTAAAACTCGTAAAACAAAAAAGTTAAAATTTCAAAAATGCCAATATTATTATGTAAAGCTTTTTTAAGCATCAGTAGTTGCAAATGCTTCTTACCATATTTGAATATCTTGTCAACTTGACCAAATTATGTCTGTTTATTTATAAATGTCATTCAAAAACCAACTGACTGACTGACGCCCACTAATTATTTTGTATTGTCAAAAAGTTGTTTAGTAATAGGAAAAAACGTATAAATATTTCTTGAGATTAAAGAAGTTGTTAAAGAATTATGAATAATAGTTAAAAAATTGTATAATAACAGAGAAAAGCTGGATAGGAATTAAGATCTTGTTTGTTATGAAAAAAGTGTTAAAATTGTTTGAAAAGTTTAGTCCAAAACAAAAGACTTAAAAACAAACTTGTTGTATTAATGTGTCAAAAATTTACAACAAATGTTGTTCGTTTACATAATTTCGCCTAGTCATCGATCCATTTGGAAATGTTTAAACAAAATCAGTGGTCAGGGTATAATGAATTTGTGCTGATGTTTGTAACTACCAAAAATATTAGAATCACTTTCTGAGTCGATTTAGCGATGTCCGTCTGTATGTCAATGTAAACTTTGTAATCAAAATACAGGTCGAAAATATGAATTTGTTTTTATCAATTTTAGTATATAAGCTTATATAGGCCATATGATGAACGCTAATGCAACTGGTGAAAATCGGTTCGTGTTCAGACCTAGTCCCCATACAAATGACCACTATGAGATCGACTTAAATTGCCATAATATCCAAATTATTACATAGATCTCGGTCGAAGTGGGTTTGTGTATGTTTATTACATCAATTTATCAGTAGTCCAAACATAAACCCTATAGGACAATTGTTAGTCATACCCCCATATGAAGATGATTCCCGATCTTAACTTAAATCTCTCAAAAAACAAAAATATTGCACAGCTTTTTCTCAAATTTGGTTTGCATATGTTTTTGCAAAAAATAAGTGACCTTACCAAATATGGTCAGGATCGGTCCATTGTTTGACCAGTCCCCATATAAATATAGCATCCGATATGAAATTTTTCATATCCAAAGGCAACATATTAATAAAAATGCCACTCAAATTTTGTTTTTGCTTATTTTCTATACCTAATTAGTTGGACATAAGGCCGAGGCCACGCAATGAGCGGCAAAGCGGCAGGCGGCAGAGCAGTGAGCGGCAGAGCTGCGAGTTTGAGCGACAAGTGGCTTATTACTGAGCGTCATTTCTGAGCGGTTAGTTGTCAAAATGCCATTGCCAATGTTATTTATTATTTATATAAAAAGTTTTTATAATAAAAGCAAAATATTTTCACTATTTTATGATATTTAAACTTTTTAACTTTCTATCGATTTAAAAACAACACATAAATAGTTGTCGTTAAGATAACAACAACAAGTGACTTTAGCAATAGCGAATTTCGTATAAAAATTTTATTGGATACCAAAATCGATAATTTTGTTGTTTTCGTTTTCTAACGATTCAATTATCGTTAAAAAGAAGTTACTGAATCGCGCTACAGATTGACAAAACAAAGAAAAGCTAATTTTTTTGCCATTTTTATTCTTTGACGCTCAGAAAACAACTAAAAATTAGAACAAGTTCTATTCCTGAGCGGTGCCGCTTAAACGCTCAGAAATGCCGCTCACATACCGCTCATTGTGTGGCCACTTCAGAAGTATTTCATATGTTTTAATTTTTTTTCCGCCCATCGCTCTGCCGCTCGCCGCTTTGCCGCTCATTGCGTGGCCTCGGCCTAAGAGTTAGGATCTCTAAGCGCATGTTATAGGGTATCGTATAGTCGGTCTAGACCAACTATTTTTTTCTTACTTCTTTATTATTAATTTTAGGAAAATAGCACAGGAAATTTGTTTATAAAACTCGGGTATACATTCATCAACAGTTATTTTATCTTAAAAAATCTGTCCGCTTGACCAACAGAGATGATCCATCGAAATCATCTGATATATATGTCCCTTTTTGACCTTATCCCCTCTGAATTTACTGAAATTTTACATAATGAAAGTAATTTATTTACAAATGTTTTTGTCTCAGTGGTTCCAGAAAACACTGACTAATGTGATCATATGTAATAAGGTTTTTAGATTATTAAATTGTCTTTAAAATGACATGCTATATATTTTTTAAGTTCATGACTTTTTGTGGAGATGTTTATATCTCAGAAAACGTTATTTTCCAAATAAAACAATATATATATATATATATATATATATATATATATATATATATATATATCTACGGCACCTTGTGAACACATTTGCCAATTTTCAAGATATATTTATCATAGAGTTCAAAGTTACTAGGGCGTTCCCAGTACATCCCGACCTGGCGTATAGATGGCGGCAGTAATTTGAAAAAACTTACTTTGGTAAAAAGTGGCAACCTTTTAAAACATGTTTTTTTTTTGGAGCAAATAAATCGATTTCAGTGAATTTGTAAACATGAACAAAATTGGTCACCGTTATTGAAAGGACTTAAAGTCGTTTACGATTACACTGTGGAACAAATTCAGGTTAGCAAAAGTTAGGTCGATTCTGAGAGTGAGGGGTGAAAATAGAGGCTAAATAGAAGACCCGTATTGCGGCGTTTGTTTATGCTAGTTCGAATTTTTTTTTTAATCGACCTTCGAACTTTGCAGTCAAATGCCGATTTTCAGCATATTGTTTATATGGTTTTTTGGATATAACTCGTCGACTAATTGATAGTTTTTCAATCTGTAAAAGCTGTATTGCTAGAGACCTGTGCAACAACTAAAATTTTTAAAAAAAAATTGATTTAGAAAATTTTTGTGGTGCTTATGAAGCAAAATGTTGGAAAAATTATTTTTTTTTCATGCTTTTTGAAAATATTTTCCACAAAAATAAGTCTTTTTTGCTTTCTGTTTGATCTATAATTTGCTTCTCAGTTTCTTCAATAAATTTCATTTGAAAAGAAAACAATCGTAATACAAAACTTGCGTTTTCCAGCTTAATATTAATTTACTACTCATTTTTATGTACCAATTTTGTTCAGTGTTGGTTTTGAAGAAACATTGAAAAAGAAATTATAAAAATATGGAAAAAAAATATATTTTTTGAAATGTTAGTTATGAAAAGTTTTAAGTAAAAAAATTAAATAAATTAAATTAATGATTTGGCCAGTTGCCGTTTAGCAGGCGGCTGTGGATCAACATCACTGCTCTATCTAATATCTTGGTCATCGTCATCATCATCAGAAAGGTCGATAATTTCGTCCAACAGATATTCTGGAAATAAAAAAAAATCGCTACCTGTGCGGTGGTTGAAAACAAAAAAGTTGTTTTACTAATTCCTAATTCTTGGAACTTCCCTTTTTAATTACTTCTACCTAAATCGCTATTTATTTAATGGTTTTGGGATTTTTAACGCAAATTATCGACTAAGACCATTTTCTTTTGAAATGAAATTTATTGAAGAAACTGAGAAGCATATTATAGATCAAACTGAAAGCAAAAAAGACTTAGTTTTGTGGAAAATATTTTCAAAAAGCATGAAAAAAAAAATAATTTTTCTAACATTTTGCTTCATAAAAAAATTTAATTGTTGCACAGGTCTCTAGCAATAATTTGTCTTTTACAGATTGAAAAAATATCAATTAGTCGACGAGTTATAGCCAAAAACCATATAAACAATATGCTGAAAATCAGCATTTGACTGCAAAGTTCGAAGGTCGATTAAAAAAAAATTCGAACTAACATAAACAAACGCCGCGACACGGGTCTTCTAATTTAGCCTCTATTTTCACCCCTCACTCTCAGAATCGACCTAACTTTTGCTAACCTGAATTTGTTCCACAGTGTTATAATATATTGGGTAGCAGAACTTAAACGGTGCCTTACGAGTTGCTAAGACGAACACCGTAGCGGTCTACCAATTGAGGTGGCCACGCTAGAAATGTTTAAGAAAATTCACAAAATGATATCGGATGGTCGTCGCAAGATGGGTGCCGCGTTTGCTCAGAATAGAACAAAAAAAAAAAACAGCGTCGTGAAGGTGTTTCAATAGAGGCTAATTCCATAGTGACAGACATGACATTCAGTGATCTTTCTAAACCAATATTATGCAGTAAAAGTTTTTACAGTTAATAAAAAATATACAAAATTATGGAAACGGGCCTGACCAACATATTTACTATTAGAAAAAGTAAGAAAGTATTGTTGTTATTAATACTGGCAAAAAGCAGTCGTGATAGACATGACATCAAACATACATCATTTCAGAGGACATGTTTTAAAACACAAATAAGAAGCAGTTGTTTATAGTTAATATAAGAGCTAGTTTATTAATAAAGCCTATAAAAAAACATGAATTCTAAAATAAATTATAGTAAAAGAAAGTGACAGATATGACACTGCCTTTACTTAATTACACTTTTCCTTTCTTACTGAAAAAATAGGGGCTATAAAATTATTCAAAAATATATCTAACAAACTATTGTCATATTTGCATACCCTTTTCTTTGAAATGGTATCAATAAAAATTATTTAAATTAAAATTTTTAAATTGGACCTAAGGTTGACCTTTGCATGGTATTAACCTAGAGTGTTTGGCGATGTTTCACCATAATAAGGCCGATTTTTACGTCGATTCGTAACCATGGATGAGTCATGGTTTCACCACTTCACATCTGGGATAAAGGAATAGTCGAAACAGTGGCCTGCAGAGGGAAACGTGTCCAAAGAAGGCGACGAGATTTCCATCTACAGGCAAGATTTTGGCTTCTGTTTTTTTGGTATGCGTGTCGGTTAATTTTTATTGATTTTACAAAAGGAAAAATAATAGACGGCGAGTGTTATACTAACTTATTTCAGCATTCAAATGATGAAATCAAGGGAAAAAAGGACGCATTTGGCGAAAAAGAAAGTGTTGTTTTACACATCCACTATTGCGTTGGCCAAAATCCATGAATTAAAGTTCGAATTGCTTCATCATGCACCTTATTCTCCAGATTTTGCTCCTTCAGATTATTCTCCATTTCCTAACTTTAAAAAATACCTAGTTTGCGGTTGAGGGCTATTTAAGGAGCTAGACAGTTCTTATTATGAACAGTAGACTGGTTGCAGCTTGGGTGGGATTTTTTTTTAATTCTTGATATATGCGTTGTCTAAAATGTGAGGTTTGTTGTTATAAATGCGGTCTCCATTTTTTAGCTCGATCCGACGGTGCCTTGTGGTGCCTAGTGGGACCCAAAGTACCCGAGAGTGTTTATATGGGGAAAATATGACTCTTTTCAGATTTGACGAAAATTTCGTTACACAGTTGAATTTTTTTTAGACAAGTATTAAATTGTATTTCCAAAAAGCTATATAGCTATAAAATCGAATAAATACTGGCCAAGAAACAGCAAATGCCCCAGACCAATTTTGTGCCAAAAAACACTAGGTCCTGAAATTTGATGGCACTTTTTTCGATTTTGTGAAATTGATAAGAGCCGTAGTTTTTTTTTTCTTCTTGGTCTCTATACTTATAAGCATTCAGATATGAAGTATTGTTTTATTACCACGTTGTTAACCTATCGCGCAATGAGACTGAAAATGGATAATTGTTTGATAAAGTTTTGAAAACTCAATTTTCAAGTTTTAAAAAATTTTTTGAAACAAAATGTTAAAAAATGGATCTGGCACTTTAAGATTTTGTTAAATACCTGTTAAAGTTGAACTGTGTTAATTTTTAGGTATATCCCCTTGCTAGAATTTTTTTTAATGATTTGTTTTTTGTGGATTTCGAGAAAAATTAGATTTTTGTGAAATGTTCAGTAAATGTAATCTTTCTAAATACTTTGTATCAAAAATTAATCAGTTTTCTACTTTTAGATGTCATATTTTATTTTAAGAGCCTAAGGTTTCGGAAAAAATAATACGACCCCATTAACCCTTTTGGACTTGAGGTCACTTATGTTCCCAAACTTTTATTAGCAATTTATTCAATTTACTCAAAAAAAAAAAAAAAAAACAATATATTCCGTAAGTGCTGTTGAATTTTTAGATGTGACGCTTAAAATATAATAGCCAAATGTGCAAGTCTTCCATACTAATTTGGGATAAATACGAGGACGATATCCCAATGTTTACCGAGACCAGCTTTGGATTTTAAGATAGTTTTAAATGTGGGGAAAAGTGCATCGAGAGACAGAAATAAAGAAAAATTTTTAATCAGCTGCAATATAAAAGCCAGGACAGGAATCGGGAATAAAGTTATGGCTGCATCTTGGCTCCCGATTTTGAAGTCATAAGTTTGTTCTAAAATGCAATTGATACTTCCTGAAATTCAATTGATGTATTCTGAAAAACAATTGATTTTTTTCTGAAATACAATTGATACTTCCTGAAATACAGTTGGTACTTTCTGAAATACAACTGATACTTTCTGAAACTTAATTGACACTTTCTGAAAAACAATCGATACTTCTTGAAATACAGTTGATACTTTCTGAAATACAATTGATACTTTCTGCAATACAATTGGTACTTTCTAAAATACAATTGATACTTTCTGAAATCTAATTGATACTTTCTGAAATCTAATTGATACTTTCTGAAATCTAATTGATACTTTCTGAAATTCAATTGATTTTTTCTGAAATACAATTGATACTTCCTGAAATATAGTTGATACTTTCTGAAACTCAACTGACGCTTTCTGAAATTCAATTGATGTATTCTGAAAAGCAATCGATACTTCGTGAAATACAATTGATGTTTTCTGAAATACAATTGATACTTTCTGAAATACAATTGATACTTTCTGTAATTCTATTGACACTTTCTGAAATTCAATTGATGTATTCTGAAAAATTATTGATACTTTCTGAAATGCAAGTGATACTTTCTGAAATGCAAGTGATACTTTTTGAAAATCAGGTGATACTTCTGAAAATCAATTGATAATTTCGGAAATTCAATTGACGTTTTCTAAAAAACAATTAATGCTTTCTGAAATATAATTGAAATTTTCGGAAAATCAGTTGATACTTTCTGAAATACAATTGATGCTTTCCGAAATACAATTGATGTTTTCTGAAATACAATTGATACTTTCTGAAATTCGATTGACACCTTCTGAAATTCAATTAATGTATTCTGAAAAACAATTGATACTTTCTGAAATACAATTCATGTTTTCTGAAATACAATTGATACTTTCTGAAATACAATTGATACTTTCTGAAATGCAAGTGATACTTTCTGAAAATCAGGTGATACTTCTGAAAATCAATTGATGCTTTCTGAAATACAATTGATGTTTTCTGAAATACAATTGATACTTTCTGAAATACAATTGATACTTTCTGAAATGCAAGTGATACTTTCTGAAAATCAGGTGATACTTCTGAAAATCAATTGATACTTTCGGAAATTCAATTGACGTTTTCTGAAAAACAATTAATGCTTTCTGAAATACAATTGAATTTTTCGGAAAATCGGTTGAAATTTTCTGAAACACAATTGATATTTTCTATAAATCAATTGACACTTTCTGAAATTCAATTGATATTGAAATAAAATTAATACCTTCTGAAATACAATTAATACTTGCTGAAGATGAATTGATACTTTCTGAAATCTGATTCATGCTTTCTGAAATTCAATTGATACTTTCTGAAATACAATTGATACTTTCTGAAATGCAATTGATACTTTCTGAAATTCGATTGATGTATTCTGAAATAAAATTAATACCTTCTGAAATTCAATTGATACTTTCTGAAATTCGATTGATGTATTCTGAAATAAAATTAATACCTTCTGAAATACAATTGATACTTTTTGAAAATCAATTGATACTTTCTGAAATCTGATTGATACTTTCTGATATACAATTGAAGTTTTCTGAAAATCAATTGATACTTTCTGAAATGCAATTGATACTTCTGAAACTCAATTGACACTTTCTGTAATTCAATTGATGTATTCTGAAAAACAATTGACACTTTCTGAAATGAAATTGATACTTCTGAAACTCACTTGACACTTTCTGAAATTCAATTGATATATTCTGAAATACAATTGATATTTTCTGAAAATCAATTGATACTTTCTGAAATCTGATTGATACTTTCTGAAATTCAATTGATATTTTCTGAAATACAATTGATGTTTTCTGAAAATCAATTGACACTTTCTGAAATTCAGTTGATATTTTCTGATATACAATTTACATTTTCCGAAATTCAATTGATACTCTCTGAAATTTAATTGATACTCTCTGAAAATCAATTGATACTTTATGAAATGCAATTGGAAAAGGTGTAGTTTGATGTCAATCTCATAAAGCATAAAGCAAAGACGCGTTACCCACGATGATGCGTTTCATGAAGGTGCGGTCTGAATTTACTCGTCCACTATGTCTGCAGCTTAATTCCAACTGGTATTTTTCTGAAGAATCGTTGTCTTGTAACTTTGAAAGTTTTTTGAAAACATTAAAATGTTTTTTTTTTTGCTGGATTTCGTGATGACGACGTTTTTCAATTGATCATTTTTAATTTTTTTTTATTTATCGACGTTGAATAAAAAATCTGACAAAAAAAATGTTGAGTTGTCTTAAAAACATCATCAACAGCTGCTTTGTTTCTACATAATCATATTTTGTCATTGACTTCGACTGCTTAAGATTACAATAGAATTTTAATAATATACATATCTTTTTTTTTTTTTAATTGTACAATATTTATTGTTACATGTTTATTTTTGAATTTAAATTGTCTTCAGAAGTCAAGGCTGGTTTAAAACAAATAAATATTAAATTATGTTTTTTATACATATATTTATGTAAACATATGTATGTTTTTATGGCAAACATATTAACAGCAACGAGGCAGCAGCAAGTAGGCAGATAAGTACATTGTTTTAATTGTGGGTTTTAATAAGGTGAAAACGAAATAAAAATTTCGAAAAAATACAAACACTTCAGAACACAATACAAAAATTATAAATATTATGTAAATATATAGCAAATAAAAAAATTAATAAAAATATGGAAAATAATAATAAATAACCTCCAAAAAAAAAAAAAAAAAAATAATACTTAAAAGTCAGGAAGTTTAAAACATACATACTATATTAAGAGAATAATATATGTACATATATGCATACACACAATTTTTAAAAAAAGTATGTGTCTTAAATCATTTGTTTGTTAAAAATTTAGGATATAAATGTAAAGAACTATGCTATAATAAAAACAAACAGGTGGCTCTAAAAAGAGGTTTGAAAATTAAGGTTTTTCTTTAAAAAAAAAAAGTATTATTTATGACATCAACTTTTACTTTCATAAGTTATGCCGTTCAAAATTTAACATAATTTTGATATCAATTTTACATTCACTTTAAATTCCTAAATACAACAAAAACCAGCTATTTTTTCAAATAGCTTTAAAACAAATTGATATCATAACCATTTTTTTACAGCCGTTTCAAGTGAAAAAAACTCCAGTCTGTATCATAAAACATAATTTTCTATAAATGGCAAGAAAGAGTGGTTTTAGAAAGTAAAATTGGTATTTTCATTTATATCTTTGCGATTTTTTTTTCCTTTACTATATAATCTGTATGTGTGTATGTAATATAAACCTGTCGACCTAATGCAATATTTAACATTAGTTCTAGTCTAGATTATATTATTGAATTGTAATCTAAAGAAATGCGATTTGCTAATTCATTTTTTCCCGTAAGTTTCACACAAACATCTGTTATTGTGTTATGCTATTTCTTTTTAAATATTTTTTTTTTTTACTGAATGAAAAAAAAAGCATGTGAAAAATAGATTACATTATACAACGGCGTGTATATGTGTGTTAAAAGTTAAATGTTACAACGTGATTTTTGCATTTCCTTAATTATTTTTGTTACACGTTTTTTAACCGTTATTTATAAATAAACACCAGGAATTTTTTTGTGAATTTAAAATATTATTTTATTTACAGGCTAATAACAAATAATCTTTTTTTTTTTTTTTTTGCTTAATTGTCACAGTCCGACAGTGCATATATTCTTCATTAACTGGATGATATAAAATGTATTACAACTCTATGTAGCTATGTTTGCAGCGCCTCTAGTGTACAAAAGAAAATTATTGTAACATATGTTTTTGACAATAGTTTTTCGTTATTTGACTAAAATTTCAAGTGTTTCAATGGACGCAATGGAAAGAGGCTAAAGCCCCACCTACTCAACGTTTTTACTTGAGTCCTTAAAAGAGTTTTCTCTTGACTCTAACAAAAATACCATGGCTATTACTCAAAAGAAAAGAAAAAGTTGCCTAGGAATAACTTTGTCCTTGCCCTTTACAATTGATATACAAAACTTAAACTTTTTTATCAATTTAACAAAAAATAAAACCTAAAAAATATTTAAAATACACTTAATTTTCTATTCATTTAGAATTTACATACCCAGCTTCAAAGCAGATAAAAGCATCATTTTTATAAATTTTTTATTTTCTTCAACAATAATATAAAACAATTAACAGCAGTAAAAGTGTTGACCAGCTTGATTTTTTTTTATATATTTAATTTTTTTTTTTAATACGAACAGTTTATAGAAGACTAAAACTTGTTACAAAATATTAGCCGTCCGTAAAAAAACAATGTTAATAAATACAAAACCAATAAACTTTCACTCTGTACACATTTTATTTTAATCGATTGATTTATTATTTGTTGAATTGGTGAAGACTTGTTTAAGTATTTTGTAATTTGCTGGTCGTAAAAATTTATTTATTTTTTTATTATTATTATTAATTTATTATTTTTTTTTTTTATTGTTGAATTTTTACATGCTTCCTTCTCTCATTGTTTTTTATGTTGTTGTGTTAAAGTAAAACGTTTGTTTTTTATATGTCAATTAGATGTTTTTGTTTTTAAATCGATTTTGTTTAAGAATTTAAACCACGTCAAAGCAGAGGCTTGTTTTGTTTTATGATGTTTTTTTTTTTTTTTTTTTGAAATGCCGATGATTAATTCTCACCAGAAATACATTTTGATTTTTAAATAACGTTATGTGACCTTTATCATTTAATGTTTATAATTGAATAAAAAACAAAATGTGAAACATATACATATATTTTGTATTTTTTTCACTTTTTGTATTTGGTGTTGTTGTTTTTTTTTTTTTTTTTTTTTTTTTGTATTAAAAAAAGTTTATAACCAGTTTTTGTTGTATTAAGTCGTATTACAATTAATGTTAATTTCAATTTTTTGTAACCATGTCTACCGACTTAAGCTATTGTAAGCTGTTTAAGAAATATTTTTTTTTTTTATTTTTTTAATTTTATAAAAATTACAAACAAATTAATTGTTAGAATTTTATTAGTATTAAATTTTTTTTAAATTCTTTTTCTTTTAATTTGTTTACGTAAAACCAGCATTTGCTTTTTTTATTATTTTAAACTTAAATTGACATTAGAATCTACAGAAGTCATTAAAAATATATGTATTATTTTAGTTTATTACTCTAACTGCGATTAAAAAAAAAGTAAAAAATATTAGACTATTTGGTGGGAGATGACGTCAAAATTGTTGCTTTTAATCTAAAGAAGAGTTATGTAGCCAATAAAATTAACAAATTATTTTTTTAACTATACACCTTTACTCTTCAGCTGAGTTTTTGCGACGTCAGTTAAACTAAGTTTAGTTAAACTTGTAATTTTCAAACACTAACTAGTTTTAAACTATTTGACTTCAGTGTTAAAAATGATAAGCTTGACTAAACTAAATTTAATATTCATTCCAAAAACTTGGTCTTAAGAGTTTAAAAACACGTTCTTATAGTTCTAGTTAAATTTCCGATTTTTTAAATCAAACAAAAAGCGTCATCTACGTATCACTTATAGCAAACTACTGCAGGGGCTCCACTAATATAAAAATATTTATTATTATTTATTATTTCAACCCGTTAATTTTTAATTTTTCATTTTCTGTTTTTCATTTTTAATTTTTTATTTTTCATTTTTCATTTTTTATTTTTTATTTTTTATTTTTTATTTTTTATTTTTTATTTTTCATTTTCTATTTTTTATTTTTAATTTTTCACTTTAAATTTTTAATTTTTTATTTTTAATTTTTTATTTTTTATTTTATTTTTTATTTTTAATTTTTCACTTTTTATTTTTAATTTTTTATTTTTCATTTTTCACTTTTCATTTTTCATTTTTCATTTTTTTTTTTTTCATTTTATTTTCACTTTTCATTTTTCATTTTAATTTCTCACTTTTTATTTTTCATTTTTTATTTTTAATTTTTAATTTTTAATTTTTAATTTTTAATTTTTAATTTTTAATTTTTAATTTTTAATTTTTAATTTTTAATTTTTAATTTTTAATTTTTAATTTTTAATTTTTAATTTTTAATTTTTAATTTTTAATTTTTAATTTTTAATTTTTAATTTTTAATTTTTAATTTTTAATTTTTAATTTTTAATTTTTAATTTTTAATTTTTAATTTTTAATTTTTAATTTTTAATTTTTAATTTTTAATTTTTAATTTTTAATTTTTAATTTTTAATTTTTAATTTTTAATTTTTAATTTTTAATTTTTAATTTTTAATTTTTAATTTTTAATTTTTAATTTTTAATTTTTAATTTTTAATTTTTAATTTTTAATTTTTAATTTTTAATTTTTAATTTTTAATTTTTAATTTTTAATTTTTAATTTTTAATTTTTAATTTTTAATTTTTAATTTTTAATTTTTAATTTTTAATTTTTAATTTTTAATTTTTAATTTTTAATTTTTAATTTTTAATTTTTAATTTTTAATTTTTAATTTTTAATTTTTAATTTTTAATTTTTAATTTTTAATTTTTAATTCTTAATTCTTAATTTTTAATTTTTAATTTTTAATTTTTAATTTTTAATTTTTAATTTTTAATTTTTAATTTTTAATTTTTAATTTTTAATTTTTAATTCTTAATTTTTAATTTTTAATTTTTAATTTTTAATTTTTCATTTTTTATTTTTCACTTTTCATTTTTTATTTTTCATTTAATTTTTCATTTTTCAAAATGTTTTTATAACGCTATAAACGGAATTTTAAAAAAACCTATGCAATATTTTTGATTTCTGATAGATTTAAGTAAAAATCGGAAATCAGCTTTATATAGAGACTATGATTAGAAATGGTTGTACAGGTTTTAGTTTTGGACTATCGATTAGAAAGTATAACAGACACACACAAACCAAATTTTACCGGGCTATATATGATAATTTGGATCTTATGACAATTTAAATCGATCTCATAGAGGACATTTGTAGGGGAGCTAGGTCTTGGACATGCACTAATTTTCACCAATTTCAATAGCGTTCGTCCTATGGTCGATAAAAGCTTATATACTAAATTTTATCAAAATATATTCATATTTGTGACCTCTAGTTTGATTACAAGGTTTACATGAACACACAGAAGGACGGACAGAAAGACAGACACACGGACGGACGGACATCGCTAAATCGTCTCAGAAAGACCATATAATGGTTTTGGATGACCGTCGACTTTAATTGTGCGAGCTAGCAGACATGACACTTCGAATATTAACTGATAAAGCGGTGGTCAAAATCAATGAGTTAATGTTCAAATTGCTTCTTGATCAATTTTCTCTTTCCAAATTTGAAAAACTGGCATGGTTTCAAAATATTTACCAATATTGAAGAGATTTAGATTGCGGTTGTTGAAAGCTTTGAAGACATCGACAATTCTTGCTATAAACAGGGCTCATTGGTTAGTTAAGATTTAGTTTGGAAAGTAGAGTCAAGAGACTACGCATGTGGATTCTTCTTGTTAGAATCAATGAAGAATATAAGCTGCTTCGGTCGTACCCTCTATGAATTTGGTAAAATTTGGCATGCATTTTTTAAAATAATAAAATTTTAGATCGAGCTCTAACAATTCGGAAATATGGCGGCGCGAGAAGTATAAAATTTATTTAAACTAGCAGATTCCAGCGCTCAAAATTCGAGTGCAATTTCTAGGTAACTTTATTTTTCAATTTTGCCAATTCACAAACCAATACTTTTATGGTTTATTATTATTGTGAATGAAGATAACAAACTCATTAACAAATTTAATAAAACACACATAGCATATGTATAATTTTATGCAATTTACTTAATATAAAGGAAAAAAAATTTAAAAAATCTGTAAATCTGCAAAACGGCTAAATAATATACGTTTGGTCAAAATCGGGACAAAACGGGAGAACAAAACAGCGGTCACAAGAAATCGCCTAGCCTATTAATATTATAGATAAAAACTCACGAAAGTGGCCAACAATAATTGTGTTTATCTTCAAAAGTTGTTAACTTATAACTCAGGTCAAGGTCTTAATTGAAATGTATTGAGACATCCTTTTCAATAACATGTGCCTAAGTTTTATTTGCGAACGGTCAATGATCATTATCACATGATCAAAATTTTGGTTATGAAATATCTTACAAAGTGATATTTTTAAAATTAAAAAAAAAACGTCTTCCCTACATTTGTGATAAATATAAGAAGCGAGATCTTTCTTTTTTTTTTTTTTTTTGTTCTTGAGATATGAATAAAACAGTAAAATTGGATGGATTAAAAAAGAAACAGTAAGAGAATTAAATTTGGTTGTATCGAATCTTCTATACCCACCAGGCGGGGTCTTAACACAATATTATATACAACCAATTTTGTCAACGCTAAAAGGCAAAAAAAAAAGGCTAGATTTAAAATTATTGTGGCCAGATTTTTCAAATGATCTTTAAAACTAATAAGATAATTACAAAAATTTTAGATGTTTTCAGCATAAATGTAAATACATACGTACAATTACATTTGTGTTTTCTTGCTTGAACGTTTACATTTCCAAAATAAAAATCAATAAGCAAATCAAAATGTGTATGCATCGCTGATACATGTTCACTATGTTTAGTTTTTTGCATGGAATTTTATCAGAGTATCTCTACATTTTCATATGTCATTCCTCACCTATTTAATCTAGAGGCTCCAAATTCAATACCAAACTTCTGCAGATAATGACGAACATTTTGAGCCTAATTAATGCGACCCACTCGACCTATTACGGACAGGAAAATGTTTTGAACGGACAGACAGACAGACGAAGATCGTTAAAGCGACTTTTCATTTTATAAGGAATTAATTTCGATGAATTTCAAAGGGATAGACAAACTGATATATACCACAGTGGTGTGGAGGTTATAACAACGATTTTATATTTTTGTCAATGGCGATCGTTATCGGACCATGTTGAACGAATTTTTGTTCACAAAAATTGAAGAGGAGGATATTGGCAACATTTGGTTTCAACAGGACGGCGCTACGTGCCACACAGCCGAAGCTACACTCGATGTTTTGTGCCATGTTTTTGAAGATCGCATTATTAGCCGCAGAGCTGATGTCGTTTGGCCACCTCGGAGCTGCGATTTGACACCGTTGGACTATTATTTGTGGGGTGCCCTCAAAGATAAGTGTTACGCCAACAAGCCAGAGACAATTGACGCTTTAAAGGACAATAATCGTGAAGCCATTAGTCAAATACAGCTGCACACAATCGATAATGTGCTTAGAAATTGAACCGATCGAGTAGGCTACTGCATGGCCAGCCGAGGCAGCCATTTGAATGAAATTATTTTCCATTATTAACCGGAAGGATTGTACTTTCAAATAAAAAAAGAAATTTGAGTTAATATTCAGTAGTTCTTTTATAGCATTTTCAAAAAAAAAAAGTTATTTGGCGGACCCTTTATTTATATTTGTACTGCAACTTACAAAAGTCAATTTATGAAAAATAAAGTTGAAATAGAGCTTCAACAACTATTTTTTATAAATGCATGAATTAATGCATTTAAACAACTCAAAAATTAAAATTTCGAATTAAATTTTTTGCATTTTGCAACTTTAGCACATTTAGCAGAAATGAAAAAAAGATTAATAGCCACAACATTTTTTTCATTACATATTTTAAATATCACTTTCTGAGATATACTTTCACAAACTAAAGATTATTTGATTCTGGCATTTGCTAAAAGAAAACAAGTTAGACAAAATTACAGTCAGTTTAGACCGACACTACGATGTCCAATACTATGCGTTTAGAGAAAAGGTCTTAAGTCCAACTAATTAGATATAGAAAATAAGCATATACCAAATTTGAGTGGCATTGTTATTATTATTATTATTTTTTTTTTTTTTTTGCTTAAAGATATGAGAAAGTTCATTTGATGAAGCCACATATTTTTGCAGACATATACCAGTCAAATTTGAGAAAAACTTGGGTAACATTTTTTTACAATATATTTCAAAATATACGCTTTGAGAGATTGTCAAGAGGCAAAAATATCATAATTCCCAGATATTATACCCTATACCACTATGTGATCAGGGTATAATGACTTTGTGCTGCTGTTTGCAACTATCAAAAATATTTGATCTTTTATTATACCGATCGACTCATAATCACTTTCTGAGTCGATTTTACGATGTCCGTCTGTCCGTCTCTCCGTCCATAATCAAACTACAGGTTGCATCGGCCATAGGATGAACGCTACTGAATTTGGCGAACATCGGTTCATGTTCGGATCTAGGCCCCATACAAATGACCCCTATGACCCCATAATCTTATATATATAAATGGATGTCTGTAATTTCCGTACGGACTCCAAAATGGCTGAACCGATCTTGATGAAATTTTCAGGGACTCTTCAGAAGAGCATGGCGGGTGGCACAATGAAGTCTGATTTTCTATTTTTGGTCAGCGGGCAGAGGGGCGTGGCAAAATCTATACATATAAAAATAGATGGATCGATTTTAATGAAATGTTCAGGTAATCTTTAGAATGGCCTGGCGGGTGACACTGTGAAGTCTGATTTTTTATATTTGGTCTGTGGGTAGAGGGGCGTGGCAAAATAATATTTTATCTAAATATCTGTTAAAACTTTCGGGGAAGTTCGTGCTTTACTTTTATCGGACAATGAATATTAAAATTTAGATACAATATAAAAAGCAGTTGTTTTCTTAGGACCAGCAACGCGGACCGGGTCTAGTATATAATATATAATAGATAAATTATCATATAGATCTCGGTCAAATTGGGTTTGTGTATGTTTATTAATCCAAAAATAAACCCTTATTAATTTTTACTTCTGGCAAAATTTCTATTATATATCTTTTTTTAAATTTTTTTAATTTTTAGTTTTGGTAATTTTGTATGTCATATCTTTTTATGTCATAATTTTATAATAATCTTATGTTATGATATTATTTACAATAATTTTTATATATTAGTAAAAATTTTGTTCAATTTAATTTGGCAAACATATTTGTATACTATTCAAATCCTGTACTATAATTATAAGAATTAGTCCAGTTATGCAGGAAATCATTAAATAAATAAATAATTAATAAAATAAAATAAAGAATTGTCCTACTACTACTGATAATTCTGATTAATTGGTACAATCCAAACACATAAAACAAATTTGAGCTAAATCTATATGGTAATTGGGATCTTATGGTAATTTTAATCGATCTCATAGGGGTCATTTGTATGGGAACTTGGTCTGCACATGCTGTTTTATTACAAGGTTTACTGGTCAAATATTTTTGTTAGTCACAAACATCAGTACAAACACATTATACACTGACCACAATGTGTATAGGGTATAATAAAATATTTTTAAAAATTAATCTATTTCTCATATTTTTCCCCTTATATCTAACATTAAAGGTGATTTAAATACCTAAAACCGATAGCTCAACTGAACTTATAGGTAAACTACCTTTAAAGATAATCGTTAGGCTCTTGACCTGCCTTTGTGGGTTTTTTTTAAATGATTTCTTCACTTTTAGCGTCGCCATATTTTGGAAACTATAAAAGCCTGTTGTCCAAATTCTTCATGCGTCTTTGGTGGAGTGAGGTACCAATTTTTTTACAAATTCTTTGCTTACAAATAGAACTTCTCGAATCGGAGAAATATTCAGTAAAATCGAAGTTATTAAATATCGCCGGAAATAGTGAATTTGTGAATCTGTCTGATTCAATAAAATGCAACTACAAAATTTGAACTCTGTTCTGTTTTTGTTTTTCATACAAATTTGCCTGTCGCACTTTTCTTTCTTTTTACTAAATCAGGCCCTATATTGGAGAATTTTTCTCTATTTTTTTTTATTTTTTTTTTGTCAAAGTTCTTGGTTCTTGGAATATATCTTATTTAAATGAAAGGAAAAACATCTTTTATTTTAAATAAATTTTAGCTTACTACTAAATATATTATAAATACAAAATAAGATTCCTACTTCGATAAATCACAATAGGAACGTCATATCTTATATGACCTAGAAATGTTTGCTATAAACAAGTATTTGTTCTCATTTTAACAAATTTTGTGTGCTGCACGATTTGAGTTAATATTAAATTAAATATTTAAAGTTTGTGAAATTTCAAAGTCTCCTTGAAAATCTTCTTTGCTTCACAAACACCGATGACTTATTTTGAAATACCCTCCGTTAGGTCATGGATAGTGAACAACTGTTATAAAAATAAATATATTATTGAAAACAAATAAAACAAAATTTAAAAAAAAAAAACACCTCAAGATAGTCAATGAACTACTTTCAAAAGTTGGTGGCTTCTTTCAGAGTAATACGTTAAACAACAACAAAAAATAATTACAAAAAACAAACTAAAAAAACCACAAAAAACAATAAATAATAATTGCAAAATTTACAAATACATTTAAAATAATTAAAACAAAGGCTGGTTTTATTTAAAACAAATAAAATAAAATATTTTTTTTTTTATATAACAAAATAAAACAAATCAAATAAAATGTTTGTTTTTTAATAAAAATAAGTTCATTTTTTTAATAAAAAATTTTTTACAAAACATTCAAAGCACGTAGTCCAAACTCTATTATCCTCTTAACGATTTATTGTAGGTCAGAAAGAAACTTTTTATTTTCAATTATTATTTTTCAAATAATTTTCAAAGTTTTTCCTTAAAATTATATAATTTGTTAAAAATTTCATTTTTAAATGTAGATTTAACACGACTCGTATTCGGTATCATTATTTTATTTGTTTAGTATCCACAAAATTTTTAATTATATTTATTTTATTTTTAAATATTTTTTTGTTAATAAAACAGAAACAAATTATTTGTTTATAAAAATGCCGCGTTTTGTTGTATTGCATTAAATGTTAAAAACTCAACTGACTACAAAATGACTACAACAAAAAGAAAACGTTAAACACAAAATCGCTACAAAAGATTGTATTTCCAACTTTAATAACTTTTCTCATACTCGTAGCTAAAGGCAAATAGCAACAAAAAAAAATTTAATGTCTTAACCCTGTAATGTTTCTTTATTTTAAGTTTTTTTAAAGAAGTGAACGTTTTAAAGATATACCAGAAGTTAAAAAAAATACAACATTAAACAAATATATGGACAATATATAAGACAATATAGGCCCAAATAGGACAAAGATGTAGAAAAAATAATATGTATGTTATAATACGTCGAAGACGCTCGTTGAAAAATGACGCCTAAGAGTTTTCAGTGGATTTGTTCTTGGTATGAATATAACGTATGACTGATAATTTTTTTATACAGAGTTACAAAATCATACAGAGAGCATTGAGTCATTAATGAGTGATATGAATGAATTTCAAAATAAATTGTTGATAAATGGAACACCAACCTGTACATTTTATAGCAAAAGATTTGCAATTAACCAGAAATACTGAAGATTAAATTCTGGTATGATATTTTGAAACCTTATCTATATCTGGGAAGCATAGAACAATAACAAAATTTAAACCTCGAAGTCAGAATTTCGAAAATAAAATTGTTCAAATTACACTGTGGCACTTTTTCGGTGTGATTGTCTGGAGGTGAGAAATTCCAAGACAAGGTGAAAGTACTAGGTCAGTATAGTAATCCATCCAAAAGGTTTGGCGTTCTTTGTGCTGATGTTTGTAACTACCAAAAATATTTGGTAAATCTGTGTCAAACTGAATATATTTTGACGAAATTTGGTATATAAGTTTTATTCAGCCATAGCACGAACGCTTTTGAAAGTTGTGATAATCGGTGCATGCTCAGTCCCCAAATAAATGACCCCTATGATATCGACTTAAATTTCCATAAGAGCCAAATTATCATAAGATCTCGGTAAAATTGGGTTTGTGTGTGCTTATTACATTCATATAAATAAACCCTATAGGACAACTCTTAGTCATAGTCCCATATAAAGCTGCTTTCCGATCTTCTCTTAAACCTATCAAAAACAAACATATTGCACAGATTTTTCTTAAAATTGGTTTGTGTATGTTTTTGTAAAAAATAAGTAACTTTACAAAATATGGTCAAGATCGGTAAATTTTTCGACCTAGTCCCCAGGTCTGCCGACAAAAAAAATTAATTAAAACTAGCAGATTTCAGCACTCGAAATTCGAGTTCAAATTCTAGGAAATATATAAATATAAATAATAAAGACCCTAAAGGTATGCTAATCAATTTTAGACCATTCACAATTCAACACTTTTTATATATCGATTATTCTCGTTACTGCTTTATGTACAAGTATAGGTTTATGTCCAAAATTATTTTTCAATTCACCACAATTATTATTGTGAATGAAGAAAACAAACTCACAAACAAATTAAAAAATTTAATAAACACACACATAGCATTGTATAATTATACCCTATAACACTATGACTTTGTGCTGCTGTTTGTAACTACCAAAAATATTTGACCTAGACCCATCTCCGAATCACTTTCTGAGTCGTTTTAGCGATGTCCGTCCGTCCGTCCGTCCGTGTCGCAAATATGAATATATTTTGATGAAATTTGACATATAAGCTTTCATCGGCCATAGGATGAATGCTATTGAAATTGGTGAAAATCGGTCCATGTTCAGACCTAGTCCCCATACAAATGACCCCTATGAAATACATAAATTGCCATAAGATCTAAATTATCATATAGATCTTAGTTAAATTGGGTTTGCATGTGCTTATTGTATCCATTAATCAGTAGTCCACAAATAATCCCCATTGGACAATTCTTAGTCATAGGCCCCATATAGAGCTGCTTCCCGATCTTCACTTAAATCTATCAAAAAAACAAAAATATTGCGCAGATTTTTCTCAAATTTGGTTTGTATATATTTTTTCAAAATACAAGTGGTCAGGATCGGTCCATTTTTTGACCTAGTCCACATATAAATATAGCACCCGATATGAACTTTTTCATATCTGCAGCCAAAAAAATTAACAACAATGCCAGTCAAATTTGCCTTTTGCTTATTTTCTATATCCAGTTAGTTGGACCGAAGAGTTAGGGTTTCTAAACCATGGTATAGGGTATCGTATGGTCGGTCTAGACCGACTATAATTTTCTTACTTGTGTGATGTATGTGTTAGTAGCAACTTTAAATGCATTTTACTCCAAAAAATTTAAAACTTTTAAAATCTGTAAATACCTTTCAAATAAGATACGTTTGGTCAAAATCAGGAGAAATATGTTTAACAAATCATCGGTCAGAAGAAATCGGATTACCTATTAATATTATAGATTCCACTCAGATTTCGTTTAAGCTAATTTTTTATATTCAATTAGTTGGACCTAAGACTAATTCTCTAAACGCATGGTATAGGGTACCGGAATTATAGCTGAAAAACTAAACAAAGGAATATTGAGATAAAAGTAAGATGAGAACGCGGCCGAATGGCTTAAAACTCCGAAAGAAATCAAAGATGCCAAATATATTGAAATATCAAAATACAATTATAAAAAAACTAGATCAAGAAAGAAAGAAAAATTGCTGTGTTGTTATGGATGATGAAAAGTAAAGTAAAAGTAAACTCCAGTCCGCTTCTTAGTCCTCCTTATGATGAAGAACAGTTAATTCCAGATTAGTAAACCTCTATTTGGGTTAAGAAGTTTGTTGGCGTTACATTTTATCTATTTGTCAATGCGGCAAAAAATTAACTTCATTTATAACAAAAGGAAAAAACACAAGTGTACTGAGAAGTGTTAGAAAGACGTGCCAACGCAAATGGATCCACAGTATTTTGGCTTGTTTTAGCTTTAACTCGTTACGCTGCTGCAACTCTAAATTTGATAAAGGAATATAATATGGAATTTGTTTTAAAAAAAAAAATACATCAATCCATCCATCACACGTGCCACAATGAGGGACAATTTAAAGATATTGGACTCTAATAGGAAATAATTCAAAAAAGAGTACTGAGACTGCTAACGACATAAAATATTTAGAACGAAAATTAAAGAACACCTCCAGAGCCATGATAAATAACACTGTCAGAAGCTTGATGAGGAGCATTAAGAAACTGCTGAGAACGGAGAAGGCTTGAAAATATAATATCAATTATATTTATATAATATCAATTATATTTTCAAGTCCCCTCTGTCTTCGATATTTAAATAACATCATATCTGGACCAGTCTATTTTGAATTTTAAGAATTTGAAACGAAATATTCCTTAATAGTAATTCAATCTCTCTATACTTAAACAAAATCAAATAAAAACTCAATGCTAACAAAATGGTATCAAATATAATGTAATTAGTCTCTTTTGTCTGTCTCGTTTATTTGAGGGTTAATCTAGTTTTAAGACAACAAGTGGCTTGTTTGACTTCTACCATATTTATGGCTGAATTGATTTTGGTGTTGGTTTTATTATTTACGCATGTGTTGGTGGGAATTGCAATAGGTTTTAAATATATGTACACTTGCTAGAAAAAGTATTCGGACACTTGAAGATGAAAATTTTAATAAAAGATTTTGAGTCAAGAACTTTCTGCCATTGATGCATGGAGATTTTACTTGTTTTTCAAAAAACGTTTTCCCTTATATTTTGATACAACGCAAAAAACACAGTATGGCCAGAAAAAGTATTCGTACGTTTAAAATTAAGGATATCCCAAAAATTATGCAACCACTTACAGATCTGTTACATCGATTTTATTTTAGTAGAAGACAAACTGTTGTATAAAGTTGATTTGGCTAAATTATGATATGAGTCCCAAAATCATATAAATCGGTGCTGGGGAGAGACAAATAATCCTAAAGCATAGAATTGAGGGTAATTCTTTTCGTGAAATAGCTCGGATCATAGGCAGAAGCCACTTCTCAGTGCGGGCAATTAAGATGGCAGTAAAGCAGAATCCCAGAATTACTGCTTCCCAAATTAGTTCTAAAATCAAAGAATTCTTCGACAAGGCATCTATAAAGACGCTGTTCGCAAGATGTCAAAAAAAGCTGACTATCATTGTCGTGTAGCAGCACGTAGAAAGCCATTAATTTCCAATGGCAATAGAAAAAATGTTGACTTTGCAAATAACCATTTAAACAAGGCTTCTTAATTTTGGGAAAGTATTTTATTTTCAGATGAAATCAAGTTTTGCGAAAAATTCTAACTGAAAATTTTTTCCAGCGGTTAAACACGGTGGAGGTGGGATAATGGTTTGGGGTTGTATGGCAGGCAACAGGGTTGGTAAATTCGTATATATTGAATATATAACGAATCAAACATTTAAAAAAAAATCAAAACAAAGTGCACAACATATGTGATAACGATCAAAGCATACGGCGCACAATGTCAAGCTATGGAAATCACCACCCAAGTTACCCGATAACAATCCTCCAGAACATTTGTGGAATTTACTGTAGCGCAAAATTCGTCAGCATAAAATATCCTCAACGGAAATCTTTAAGTGTTCATTTGAAAAAGTGGGGTGAAATAAGTAAAGAGGAAACTTTTAAGTTTGTATAGTCGATGCCAAATCAGATCACGGAGGTCTTAAAGGGCATCCTACGTGGAAAAAAGCAATGTTTGATTTTGTTTCTTTTTGGATTAATATTTCAAATGTACGAAAACTTTTTCTTAAGAGTTTTTATTTTTTACGTTTTATTACCTGCATAAAATTTGTTAAAAGCAATAACTAAAAAAAAAAATATTAAGTAATAATTTATTTAAAAAAAAAATAATAATAATAATAATAGCTCAACTTATGCCCGCCATACACTACACAAGTTCAGTGATCAAGTATAGCACTGCACAGTGCGTTTGTGTTAAGTTAATGTATGGGGGTGTTTCACAGTTGAACTGATCAAAGTTTTTCTAATTTTTCCGTAGTATGACAGTTTTAATTTTAAGTGTACGCATACTTTTTCTATCAAGTGTATATGAAAAAGAGAAAGAGAAAAAGTGGCTAAAACAAGCTAAATACGCAATGATATTGTTTTATTTATTTATTTGTTTTGAAGAAAATATATTTTAAACTAAAAACAAAAACAGAGCAAATATTATTGCTCAAAAATCTAGTAAAACAAGAAATACGAATTAAAAATTAATAAGCCAACAAAGCCAAACCAAGAAAGTGTTATTTGTTTCAACTGCAAAGTTATAAAATATCTATAAAAAAAAATCACTGATATATAACGCTGTAAGATGACTGACAGATTCCTTGAGCCCAAAAGTTTCGAGTTTCGAATATGAAATTTGGAATGTAAATTTCCGTACCGGCATTAATATCCATAAAAAAGGACTTTTGGCAATTTGAACATTAAGGAAAAAACAAAAATGGTGGAATAACGGCATACTTTGCATCTTCGTAGAAATGAATTTAGGAATAAAAATTGTGACGATTTCACCTGGAAACAATAATCAATCAAGAATCAAATAATTTTCAATTCTACCACTTAAGAATTTAACCTGGTTAAAAGGGAAAAGGGGTACCACCAAACATACCAACTTAATCCATGAAGAAATTTTTAAGAAATTCTACAGATTTGGCAATTGTAACTTCAGAAATATACATCTCTAAAATAAAAATATGAAATTTATTATGCAGATTCCACCACTTTTCTCAAAAAACGTATCTTTGCTTAAAAAAAGCTTTTCTTGAAAAAATTTCCTTTATTTAAAGGTATCTTAAAAAAAAAAACTATCAATTCTGAAAAGTCAATTTCTTAAAAAAAAAAAAAAAAATCTCCTTTTCTTAAAGCAATTTTTCTTTAAAAAGTACATTTTCTTAAAAAAAAGTAAATTTTCTTATGTAAAATACATATTTTAAAAAAAACCTCAAGGGAAATCTTAAAAAGTGTTAATTTGAAAGAGTGGGGTAAAATAAGCAAACAGCAAACTTTAAAGTTGGTAAAGTCGGTGCCAAATCAGCTCCTTTCTTCAAAAATATCTTGCCTTTTCTTAATATAACACATTATCTTTAAAAGTACGTTTTCGCACAAAAACCTTTTCTAAATGCCTTTTTTATAATATAGTACCTTTTACAAAAGGTGTTTTTTTTTTCTCAAAAAATTCCTTTTCTTAAAAAGTATCTTTTCTTAAAAGAGTACTTTTTCTTAAAAAAAAAGTACTTTTTCTTTTTAAAAAAAGTAATTTTTCCTAAAAAAGTAAATTTTCTTAAAAGCAACTAAATTTTCTTAATTTCTCTAAAAATTGAATTTTCTTAAAAAAGTAGATTTTCTTCAAAAATTTCCTTTTTAAACAAGTAAGAAAATTATAGTCGGTCTAGACAGACTATACGATACCATATACCATGCGTTTAGAGACCCTATCTCTGAGTCCCAACTAACTGGATTTAGGAAATAAGCATAAACCAAATTTGAGTGGGATTTTTATTAATTTTTGTGGCTACAGATATGAAAAACTTCATATCGAATGCTATATCTATATGGGGACTAGGCCCAAAAATGGACCGATCCTGACCATGTTTGGTAAAGTCTCTTGTATTTTGCAAAAATATATACAAACAAAATTTTAAAATAATCCGTGCAATATTTTTGTTTTTTGATAGATTTAAGTGAAGATCGGGAAGCAGCTCTATATGGGGCCTATGACTAAGAGTTGCCCCATAGGGATCGTTTTTGGACTACTGATTAATGGATGTTATAAACACATGCAAACCCAATTTGACTAAGATTGATATAATAATTTGGATCTTATGGCAATTTATGTTGATTTCATAAGGGTCATTTGTATGGGGGCTAGGTCTGAACATGGACCGATTCTCACCAATTTCAATAGCGTTCATCCTATGGCCGATAGAAGCTTACATACTAAATTTCATCAAAATATATTCATATTTGCGACCTGAAGTTTGATTGCAAGCTTTACATGGACACACAGACGGACGGACGGACATCGTTAAATCGAATCAAATAGTGATTCTGATTCGTACGGTATAATAAAAGATGGGTCTAGGTCAAATATTTTTGGTAGTTACAAACAGCAGCACAAAGTCATTATACCCAAACCACATAGTGGTATAGGGTATAAAAAGGTACCCTTTCTTTAAAAACTAAATTTTCTTTAAAAAGTACAATTTCTTTAAAAAGTACAATTTCTTTAAAAGAGTACCTTTTCCTTAAAAGTACTTTTTATAAAAAAAAAATATTTTCTTTAAAAACCATATTTTCTTTAAAAAGCAAATTTCCTTTAAAAACTAAATTTTTTTGAGAGTACCTTTTCTTTTAAAAGTAAACTAGCAGAGCCAGCCCTCGAAATTCGAGTGCAAATTCTAGGAAATTTTATTTTATCATTCAATTTATTTCTTTCAATGTTTTTTAATCTATTTAATTCATTAAGTTTATTTCACTATAAATATTTGTTGAACACACAGAAATAAAGGCCACCTTACAAGGGTATGTGTTACGCAATTATTGTAATGAAATCTGTACGTCAACTTTCGTGTTGCATAATGTAAAGTTGATTGTGCGGGCATAACTTTCCTCAAACTCAACGAATTTAAGCTCAAAAAAAGAGCTTGATCCACTGAGTGTTCTGAGAGTGAAACGATCAAGATCCATTCATCAGAAGAGGAGCTATGATAATTCGAATTGCTTGAGTGAATGTGTCCCATAAGAAATGTACAGGGAAGAATAGCGTTTGAGTATAACTTGAGTAAGGTGGGAGTTGAGTAAATTTCAATGATTGATGACATATCTGTGTCTAAATTCCTTTCATTAAAAAAAAATGAAGGAAATTGGCCGAATAGAACGGCCAGACGGACTGACTTTAGTTTTCATAAATTTTTTTAATATATAAGAAGATTTTCTTTAAAAAAGTGCTTTCTCTTAAAAGAGTAACTAAGTTTTCTTAAAAAAATTACCTTTTTTTTAAATGAGTACATGTAATTTGAAAAAAGTACATTTTCTTAAAAATTGCCTTTTCTTTAAAAGTAAACCTTCTCTAAAAAGTAGCCTTTCTTTCATAAGAAAGTGTATTTTCTTACAAAAATATTACATTTTCATAAAAAAGTACGATTTCTTAAAAAATGGCATTTTCTTAAAAAAGTAGATTTTATAAGAAAAGTAAATTTTCTTGCTAAAATAACATTCCTTAAAAAGTAGTTTTTATAAAAAGTAAGTTTTCTAAAAGTATTTTTATCTGTTTTCAACGGGCCACATTAAGGCCACATTAGGGCCCTTCATTATATGGAGAGAAAAAAAGTGTTCAAACTCTCGGTCGCACCCCTTAAATTTCAAAAAAATTTCAAGTGTGTTTTATATGGGGAAAATATGACTTTCTTCCAGATTTTACGAAAATATCGTTCTATAGTTTAATTTTTCCGACAAATTGTTATACAATTCGGGATCAGTATTAAATTACATTTCCAAAAAGCTCTAAAACTTCAAATCGAATAAAAACTCGCCAAAAAATAGCAAATGCCCCAGACCACTTTTGTGCCAAAAAAAACTATTATGAAATTTGATGCAATTATTTCCAACTTTAAGAAATTAATTAAAGCCAACATCTTGTTTTAGTCTCTATACCTGTATGTACTCAGATATGAAGTATTATTTTATTACCGCCTTGTTAAGCTATTAAGCATTGAGATTGAAAATGGAAAATTTTTTTGATAAAATTTTGAAATCTCCTTTTTCAAGTTTTGAAAAATTTTCTTAAACAAAATTCAAAAAAATTGATCTAGCTCTTCAAGGTCTTGTTAAATGCATGTTAGAGATTAACTGTGTGAATTTTTGGGTAAATCCCTGTGCCAGAATTTTTTGGCAAGGATTTAATTTTTGCGGATTCCGAGAAAAATGGGATTTTTGTAAAATATTCTGTAAATGTACTATTTCTAAATACTTTGTATCAAAAATTCATCACTTGTCTAAATTTAAATGTTATATCTTATCTTAATAGCCTAGGGTTTCGGAAAAAATAATATGACCCCATTAAACCTTTTGGAATTGGGGTCACATATGACCCCAAGCTAATAAAAGACAATTTATTCAAAAAATTTAAATATTTTGTAAATGCTGTTAAATTTTTAGATGCGATGCTTAAAATATAATAACTTCCGTTCCTAAAATTTGGAATAAATCCGAGAACGTTAACCCATTATTTGCTAAGGCCAGCCTTGGATTTTAAGATATTTTTAAATAAAAATTACCGAAAACGAGTTTTTCTATTAAACTCGATGAAACCATTATTTAGAATTTAAAAAAATAATTCGGTTAATTTTTATTTATTTAACCTTTCAGTGCTCCTGGGATCAAAATAATCCATTGTGTTATATCTTTGGTGCAATTATCTAATTTTTGCTCGCGAATATAAATTAAGACAACTTTTAGCCAAATTTGTTATAAAATTATTTTATGTATAAAAACTAACTATATTTTTCTAAATAAAATAAGAAGACCCACAAATGACCCAAAGCTAATAGAAGACATTTTATTTAAAAGAATATGAAATATAAAATTAATTTAATAATATAAAATTAAAGAAAAGCAATTCTTATTGCAAGTCGTAAGTGATTACAGAAAACAATTTGAATCGCACACTAAATCATCTTTAAATTCACCAAAATAAATAGACTTAATTTTATATTTCATATTCTTTTGAATAAATTGTCTTTTTCCTGATCAGCCTAAAGCTTATACATATCTAAGCTGTGAATATTTTAGGTCTTATGATCAGATTATTTAAAATAATAAATTAATAAATTCTTAACAGCCTCGTCAGTGCTACTGGACATCTATTGGCGAAAGTTAATATTGTGTTTACCGCACACCTCGATATGCAAATAGCTATAACAATACAAAACTACGATGGCGGCTTTGATTATTATGCACTAAACTGGACCACATCTTTCGACTTTACGTCGTAAAAAGGGCGATTTTGTAAACGAAATTTAGAAAACCATAACAAAAAGTATTATAAAACAATAAGTTGTAACAGCATTCATATTTAAAAGAAAAATGTTTTAAAATTTTAGCGCAGATATACATAACTTTATATTTTATTCATAACCTTTTTGAATTTTAGTCGTAAACAATTTCTTTATTTAAAAAAGGTTTTTGTTTTAGAAAAAAAAAAACTCATAAATAAGGCCGTAACAAAATGTAAAACAAAAAAAATATATTTTATTAAATCCAACGTTTTAATTATCTTTTTATTTATTTTATTATCTCACCTAAATTCTCTTTGAATAGCTTTGAAAAGAAAAATTCAGAAAAGTAAAAATGGAAAACTGAAAAAAGTTAAAGCGTGAAGAGCCCACCATAGTGTGTAGTAGTTGAGAGAAACAAATCAAATTGAACGATAAGGAGAAGAAAAATGGTTGATTAAAAAAATGTTATACTAAAAACTAAAGTGGAAAATAAATTCAACAAACAAAACAAATAGAAGTAAAAAAAAAATAATAAAATTACTGTTTTCCAAGATTTTGTTTTTTGTGTTATTTGCCTCGAGGTAATAAAAATTTTATTGTATTACAATGAAAGTAAATACAGAAGAGAATGAAAATATAGAAGTGAAAACGGTAATAATTAATTAAAAAATAAAACTAATAGAAATAAATAAATTTAAAAAAAATCAGGGGAGATGTGTAAACATCTAGTAATTAAAGATTTTTTTATGTCAGTTTTTTAAAATCAAACAGAAAGCGTCATCTATGTATCACTTATAGCAAACAACTGCAGGGACTCTGGTTATACTTGTGGGGTTGTTGAATTATGTATATGTTATAGGTTTATATTGTGAAATTTTTATCGTTTTACAGCAAGGGGTTCTTGAATTAGCTGAAACAATTTTATATCATAATTTTTTCACACCGATTTATCTTACGGCTCACAGCGTAACATGTGAGCTCACATGTTACGTTGTTTTTGTGATTAAATTGTTAAATAGAAATTTACCCCCCTGCGCGTATAGATGTTTACACATCAAAAATGTATTAAAATATGTATATTAAAATATTTTTTCGTTTAAACTGAATTTAATTTTTCAAAATAATTATTGAGCGTGACTTCTCCCAAAGTCAATTAAAAATCAACACCGCTCCTATTAACTACAATTTCTTACTAGACTTCTGTAAAATTTTTAGCAAGTTGCGTCACATACTTTGTGTTTGTCAACTATTGAAAGCAAACAGCATCTAGAATTTCTGCAGAAATGGACAAAATTGAATTTGGAATGCTCATAAAACATTATTGTTTCTAGACAAAAGCCAACCACGAAACCAAGGATTGATAAATACTATAGAGAATCTACACTATCAAATTCAATGGTTAAGAAGTGGTTTACTGAAATGTTGTTATGATCGGGCCTGGACAAGTGAATCCGAACGTTCAGGCCGCCGAAAGGAAATAGTCGACAAAATTCATGCCATGTCATTGAACGATCATAGAATGAAAATACCAGAAGCGACTGAGGCTCACATTTTACATGCACATTTGGACATGGAAAAGCTATCCGCGCGATTGGTACTGCGATTACACCTATTCGGCCATAAACGCAACCATGTGATAGCTTCAAAGGAGTGTTTGGCGATGTTCAAGCGACAACAACATTCAAGAGACCAACGAGCAGTCAAAGAAGTGGACTTATCAGGGTGAACGTGCACCAATAAAGCCCAGGCGAGTCTGTCGGCCAGCAAGGACATGACGATAGTTTTTTTCGGATGCATTCACATCGATTACCTTTAAAAGGGTAAAACGATCACCGGCGAATGTTATTCACACCTGTTGGGCAGATTTGACAATGATTTGAAAAAAAAAAAAACGGCCGCATTTGGCGAAGAAAAATGTATAGTCGCCATGGCAAAAATCCATAAATAGGGCTACGAACTGCTACCTCATCCAGCATATTTTCCAAAAAGCCCCCTGGAAATATTTTCAGTCTCCAAATCAGAAGAAATGGCTTGGCGATACAAGATATTGATCGAATGAAAAGGTCATCAGAATTAATTAATTACACAGTGGAACAGCCATTCCGGGAAGTGACAATTTCCAAGTCAGTGCGAAAGTACGAGGTCAGCACTACATCGAGTGAAAAGTACGTGGCCTCACATAGAGATGGCGTGACAAATGCCAATTTTTTCAGTAGGGCCAAATGTTAGCAAAATTACGTTAAAAATTTCATGATATTTCATTAATTAGAAAAAAAGTTACCGTTACAAAAACATTTTAAACAATGTTGTTTGGTTGGGAAAAAATACTGTCCAAGCCAAAGAATGAATTTATAAACATTATGGTGAATTTTCGCCGTCATATTCGATGGTTAAAAGGTGGAATTCCGAATTTATACCTGGTCGTACGAGCACAAATGATGCAGATCGTCCTGATCGTCCAAATTAGGGAGTTACCAAAGAAAACGTAAGAAAAGTGCATTATTTTGTATTGGATGATCGAAAGATTAAAATGAGTGAGATTGCTGGCATCATACAGATATCAACAAAATGAGTTCTGCTCGACGCATTCAGCTGAACAAAAACTGAAAGTGTTCATGATTCAAAGTATGCTTTAGAGATGTTTTAATTTTAAGCAAATTCAATTTCATTTTTACGTCGATTTATAATAATGGATAACACGTTCATTCATTATTATACACCGGAGTCCAATAGACAGTCTGCACACTGGCGTCCAATAGCCGACCGACCAAAGCGGAAAGGCAATGGCCAGTGTTTTTTTTTTTTTTTGCTATACACGTGGTATAATATTTATTGATTACATGGAGAAAGGAACAACTATAACTGCCAAGAACTATGTTGAGTTATGGGAAAGATTGGATGAAAAAATTTAGAAAAGACGACCCCACTTAAATAAGAAAAAAAATCTTGACCCTCATGACTATGCACCGCCGCATTCATCTGCTTTGGCTTCAGAAAAATTTAAGTCTTTACATTATGAATTGTTTCCTCACCCCCCGCATTCTCTAGATCTGGCCCACAGCAATACTTATTTATTCCCACACTTTAAAAGATGGCTCCAGGAAAAGAGATTTTCCACAAATGAAGAAGTCATATCATAGACGGAAGCCTATTTTGAAGAGTTTGAGAAATGGTATTTTTTCAAGGGTATGAAGATGTTAGACGATCGTTGAAAGAAGTGCATTTCACTTATGGATATTAAGTTGAAGAATCAAATTGATTTCAAATCCAAGAAACTGGTTTTTCATTGTTAGGCCTCCATGGCCTCCATATAGTATAGTAAAACCTCCGAAGGTTCTCAGGCCTAACGTTTTTTATGAGCTTTTATATTTATTTAGGTTTTCAGGAACCATTGATGATTTCTCATTTGATTCTGCAGTAAAATTGTAACTAAGTCTTAAAATTATGCGCCTGCTTTTAACTATCAAAAATATTTGGTAGTTACAATTACCGATATAGCGATGTCCCTCTATCCGTCTGCGTGTCCATGTAAACCTTCTAATCAAACTACAGGCCCCAAAAATGAATCGACCATAGGACGGTTCCTTTTCAGACCTAGTCCCCACTTCTATGATATCAACTTATATTGCTATAAGATATAATTATCATATAGATCTCGGTCAAATTTGGTTAACCCTTGTCCAAAAATAAATATAATATAAAATAAATAAATAGTGGTTAACCCTTGTCCAAAAATAAATATAAAATAAATAATCATAGCTGCTCCCGATCTTAACTTAAATCCTTAAAAAACAGAACTATTTTTTTTATTTATTTATATTAACTGGCAGATTCCAGCCCTCGAAATTCGAGCGCAAATTCTAGGAAATTTCATTTTTTTTTCATTAAATAAAGACCCTAAAAGTATGCTAGTCCATTATAGCCAATTCACAAATCAACACAAAAACAAACTCATTTTTATTACAAACACATTAACAAATTTAATAAACACACACATAGCATTGCATAATTTTATGTATGTGTTAGTAGCAACTTTAAATGTAATTTACTCAAAATAAAGGAAAAAAATTATAAATCTGTAAACCTGCAAAACGGCTAAAAAGAAATACCTTTCAGATAATATACGTTTGGTTAAAATCGGGATAAAACGGTAGAACAAAACATCGGTCACAAGAAATCGCCTAACCTATTAATATTGTAGATTACAATGCAATGTAAATTTGTATTCTAATTTGTGTCCAGGGATAAGCCGGGTGACAAAGACCATTTGGCTGGTTTTTGCAGCGACAGACCAAAGCCTCTGGTGGGAATCGAATCCACGGACCCCCGCATGCTAGGCGATCATGCTACCTTATCACCTACCGGGGCGCTTTTTTTTTTTTTTTTTTATTGCACAGATATTTCTCAAATTTGGATTTCATATAAGTTATTTTACTAAAAAAAGGTCAGGATCGAACCATTTTTAGGCGTAGTCCCCATATAAATATAGCATCCGGTATGAACTTTTTCGTTCTGCAAGCAAAAAATTAACAACAATGCTATTCAAATTGGGTTTATGCTTATTTTCCACATCGAAATAGTTGGACCTAAGACCCGCCTCTAAACTCATGGTATAGGCTATCGTATCTATAGTTGGTCCAATCGGACTATAATTTTCAGTCTTGCTTTTAAGTTCGACTAATTTTATCGAATGAAGTCTTCGAAAAATTTTAATTTTTCCCCTTCTTTAAATAAATTTAGGCCAAAGACAATTCAAAATATTTTTTAAAAATTACGTCTTTATTGGAGTTCTACGAATGTTTAGCGTAGTTTGTCATTTTAAAACAAGTAAGAAAATTATAGTCGGTCTAGACCGACTATACGATACCCTATACCATGCGTTTAGAAACCCTATCTCTTAGGCCCAACTAACTGGACATAGAAAATAAGCAAAAACCAAATTTGAGTGGGATTTTTATTAATTTTTTTGGCTGCTGATATGAAAAAGTTCATATCGGGTGCTATATCTATATGGGGACTAGGTCCAAAAATGGACCGATCCTGATCATGTTTGGTAAAGTCTCTTGTTTTTTGCAAAAATATATACAAACAAAATTTGAGAAGAATCAGTGCAATATTTTTGTTTTTTAATAGATTTAAGTGAAAATCGGGAAGCAGCTCTATATGGGGCCACAGGGATAATTTTTGGACTACTCATTAATGAATGTAATGAACGCATATAAACCCAATTTGAGTAAGATCTATATGACAATTTGGATCTTATGAAAATTTATGTCGATTTCATAGGGGTAATTTGTATGGGGGCTAGATCTGAACATGGACCGATTCTAACCAATTTCAATACCGTTAATCCCATGACCGATAAAAGCTTACATACCAAATTTCATCAAAATATATTCATATTTGCGACCTGCAGTTTGATTACAAGGTTTACATGGACACACAGACGGACGGACGGACGGACGGACGGACGGACGGACATTGTTAAATCAACTCAGAAAGTGATTCTGATTCGATCGGTATAATTAAAGATGGGTCTAGGTCAAATATTTTTGGTTGTTACAAACAGCAGCACAAAGTCATTATAACCAAACCACATAGTGGTATAGGGTATAAATATGTTTCTTTATTTTATGTTCAATTTATATATTTATTTATTTGATAATTTCCTGTACAACAAGATTAAATCTTATAATTACAGTACAGGAAAGCATTATTGCAATTTACGATTGGAACCGAAGGTTTTTATTGGTCTTCTGCTGTAATGCAGCTTTACTTCCATTTTTCCCATTAAATTGAATGTTTACAACTGAAAAACTACGCAAAAAATATCTCTAAACCCTTTGGAAATTTTCCTATACTGGCCTAGTACTTTCATACCGACTTGGAATTTCTTACCCCCCAGGCAATGACCCCGAAAATGATGCACAGTGTTATTTATAAAGAATAAAAAAAATTGTAAAAATGCTGGACTAAATGTAACGAGCTAAACAGAATAAAAAAAATATTTCTAATTCAAAAAGTATCTGAGTTAGCAAACAGCCCTCGTATATGAAAAAATTTCTCCAAGGCTTCTTGAAATATTAAAAGTTATTATTGTAGAACATAACTTATAATTTGTTCTTTCATTCTGTGCTTAATTTTTTTCCAAAACTGTTGTTAGAAATTTTGTGTTTGTTTGCCAAAGTAAGTTGGTTTGCAAATTGTAAGTGAAGAAAATACATTTAGTTTCCTTCACAACTATTTTTTTTTTTTTTTTTTAAGCCATGCCACAATATACTTACAAGTGTATTTTCATAGTCATAGGCAGAAACTTTAAGTAGAAAAAACTAACTTTTATATCACTGAATGACTGACAGACAGCCAGACAAACAAGCTGATGTATAGATGGATATGTAGATAAAGGTAAAATATCGTCATAGTTTGTTATACTCGTATGTTTGGGGTAAGCAAAACAAAAAAAAAAAAAAAACAAAAACAAACTAAAGGTACTCTTATTATTGTTGTTTGTTTGGTTTGGCCTGTGAGGAGATGGTTGGAAACTTTTCTTAAACAAAACCGAGAAAAAAGCAACAACAATGCATATATTTCAATGCTTTTTCTACTTGTGTTGGTTATTTTAAAGTGTAATAATAATAACAACTGAAATATACTCGAACTAAAACCGCAAGAAAAAAAAAAAACTTTAACTAAAACTAGTTTGTGTTTATTTCTAAATTGAATATCAAAAGTAAGACTTCGAATACGGCTGTTAAAAGGAAATAATACCACCGGTAGAGCAAAACTTAATTTGCATAGTTAGTGAAGTTAAGTTTCTTCTTCTTCTAACTTTACAAAAATATAGAAGATATGAATGAAAATACTGTTAAAAACAAATAAAATTAATCCATACTAAATATTAAGTTTTCTAGAATAATAATGACTGCCTAATGATATTTTAATGAATTCACTTTAGTTTAGAATTGAAAGTAAAAAATATATACTTATGTATAATATATATACGTATAATACATTGTATATATATTTTTTTTAAGTAAAAACAGTTTTATTAAACTAATAGACGAAAAACCGCCGCTATCTGATATACTCTGCATTATTTAAAATTTTATTTAGCTTTACGGCCGAAATATTTTAACGAATTGGCTTTACATATCAAACTTAGTAATTTTCGAAATTTTTTTATTAAGTACATACAATAAATAGTTAATATTAGATATTAATTTTTAATAGCAGATTCTAGCGCTCGAAATTCGAGTGTAGTTTTTAGGCAATTTTATTTTTTAATTTAGCCAATTCACAAACCAACACTTTGTTGGTTTATTATTATTGTGAATGAAGATAACAAACTCATTAACAAACGCGTTAATATAATATCATACCATGTGTTTTTTACATATGTACTGTAATTTTGTATCCATATGTAATTCCGTATGTCTGTGAAAATTATTATTTTACAAACGATTTATAATTTTTGCTATCACACGTGCATATGTATTTGCATATGAAATAACCTCTAAATATAAACAACAGCTGATTCAATTTGTGAAAATTACAAAAACTTATTGTCAGAAACAAAGTTATACGTTTTATATATCTTTTAGCTGTTAATTAATATTAAGCAATTTAATTTTATTTCAATATTAATCTATAATTCATTTTGTTTTTCTTTCGCCATATGTTTCATATGTTTGTCATACCATAATAGAACCTGGGGCCAAATCGCCGCATTCGTTATCGAAAATTTTCGATCGAAATCATTTTTTATTTCCTAAAATAAAATGTTAAGAATAATTTTTCTTTCTCACAGTTGAAGAATTATGGCCTCTGGTTAAGAAGAAAAGCGCATCGTGGTCGAGCGTTTGTCCGTCTTCTTCAAATATTAAACCAAAATATGCAATTTCGACTGATTTTACTCGAATGCGGTAATTTGGCCCCTGTTCTAATTGAAAAATGTACATGTGACTTTCCTCATGTATTTTACATAAACAATGTTTCATATGTATCACACGATGTGTACAACATTTGCTGTGGGAAAATTTTACAGTACATATGTTAAAAACACATAGCATACGTATAATTTTATGTATGTGTTAGTAGCAACTTTAAATGCAATTTACTGAAAATAAAGCAAAAAATTAAAAAATCTGTAAATCTGGTGAACAGCTAAAAAGAAATACTTTTCAAATAATATACGCTTGGTCAAAATCGGGACAAAACGGTAGAACAAAACATCGGTAACAAGAAATCACCTAATAGATTATAATATTATAGATAGATAAATAAAATCGTTGGTGCAGCGAATTATCTCTGGAACTACAAGAGCTAGCGAGTTAAGATTTATACCATATGTTCGGTTCTATCTCTACTTGGTTGTTCAAAAATGGCCGGAATCTGGCAAGAGGCGTCCCACCATTCATACAAAGTAAATGTTTAGCATCTCGTATCTAGAGTACTTTGAAGGCAAGAGTCTTTAAAATTTATGTGAGTTCATTAATTACACTGTTGAAAATTTTCGGGGTTATTGTCTGGGGGGGAAAAATTCCAAGTAAGGGTGAAAGCACTAGGTCAGTATAGTTAAACCTCCGAAGGATTTGGAGTTTGCAGGCCAAAATTCGAAAGCCAAAGACTCGAAAAATAAATGAGCGCACGGCTGTAGCCATAGAAGAATGGCGAAAAATTATCCATTCGTCATCACGGCAGATAGCATCGAACATAAATTAGTCTTTGGACTTAGAAATGTCCAGGTTTGTCAGAAGGCGATTGAATTAGGTAAATTTTTTTGGGCGCATTTCCAAAAAAAGAAGACTATTGTCAAAAATATATATATATATCGTTAAAAGATTAACTCCCGCCAAAAGCCATAAAGAACTAAGCATTGATTTCTGGAAAAACTTGTTGTGGAGCGACCAAATAGGATAGAACCAGATGGTGGAAACTATCATCATCCCAAACGTCAGGAATGCAACCCTAGATTCATCCAAGTTTCAGTAATTGGATATTTATATAACCATATAAAACAATAACCCGTCGATTTTATGCCAATTAATAGTGATCCCAAACACCTCTACAAATTTTTTGTGCTGAGAAATTCGACTTTTTGAATTAGCCATCCCAAAATCTAAAGAAAACCTTTGGATTGAAGTCAAGGATAAATTGCAAAGGAAAATTTAAAAAGCATGGATGAATTTTGGTCTGCTACACAGACAGCTTGGTATGCCATAACCAAAATAAAATTCCAAACCATCGTAGAGCAGAGCTCAGATTTACTCGATTTTACTCGCGAGTGAAAAATACTCGCGAAGAAGAGTACTTGAAGAGTACGAGTGTTACAAAAAGTTTACTCTCCACTCGTTTATTTTATGTGGGAGTACTCGCGAGTACTCCTTCTTAAAAATTAAGAGTGGGAGTAAAAATTTTCGAAATAGAGTAAGAGTGAAATCGAGTGGAAAAATATAAATTGCTGGTATGTATGTAAAAAAGAAACACTCGACAATATTTTGATACTAAAATTAAATAATGAACTACTTAAAAATATAAAATATTGAAAAATAAAAAATATTAAAAAACCTAAAAGGATACAACTCCCACTGTCATTAATTATGATTGCAAAATTCTTAACTTCAAAGAACTACATACAAACATACATAATTACATACATTCTTTCATTCATACATATACATAAATATATTTTATAAAATAAAACTATTAAAAAAAATAAAGACTAGAGTACTCGGCAAGAGTATAATATGCTCGATTTCGAGCGTATTTTACTCGATCTCGAAATCGAGCAAAGCATATGGGCTCTTATTCGAATGGCATAGAAAAATAGAGTATACTCGAATTTGTTTTTCACTCGCAGGAGTACTCGCGAACGAATTCGAGCGAGTTTCACTCTCTATTCGAATTCGAGCGAAGATTTCGGAGTTCTGTCGTAGAGAGTATGGGCCGCAGGTGTGAATCTGTCATCAAAAACAAAGGCTTCGGCACAAAATATTAATGATTTATAAAATAGCAAAGAAAATTGTTATTTCAAAATGATTTTTTTTAATTTATAGTGTGCCATTTCTGTGTCCGGCACGTTTCATATTTATTTTTTTTTTAATTAAAGAATTATAACTTAAGTTGGTATTATTATTGAATATAAAGGTTTATTTACAACATTTGCGATAATTCTGTATTAGAAAAATACATAAAAATGAGCCATTTGTATGTACATATGTATATAGCTGTATCTTTTCAAAACGTTTTGTAATATGAGTGCTATAAGTGCGCTTTAGACAAACAATTATTGACTACTAATTTCGAAGTGGATAAACTCAGTAGGCTGACAACCTTGCTTCGACTTCTGGTAAGGAAGCACCATACCTGGCCCCCATTTTGCTGAACTCAAATGCTGAATTAAATTGTGGCCGTAGTTATCTCAAGCACAAATGCCGAGAATGTTGTCCAAAAACATTTGTTTTGTTAAAAGAAGCATCTCAGATGTGCGTTAAATGATATTTGAACACCATAATTTGCCTTAACATGAGATTTAGACATTCCTATGCATTAGTTACACTAGTGTATATTCAATATATGTATATTGAACAAATGATTTGTTTGCGTTGCATTTCAAAATAGCTCAAATAAAAACTCGTGACAACGAAATGTTGAGAAAACGACGTCATACAGATGAGTAAAGAACAATTGACTGTATGTTCGTTCAAGATGAGCAAAATCCATGAAAAAAGTTAGTGGCATATGAAGCATTTTGAAGCAACCGTAGAACGGTCTGCACAAAACTTTGTTCACGAGGGCGGTCCCAGGACAATGCCACCTGACATATAGATGGCAGCAGTGGTTTGAAAAAATTACTTTGGTGAAAATTGGCAACCTTCTTAAACATATGTTTTAAGTTACAAGGCGCCAAGTTGTTTAGTATTTTTTGTTTTACTCATCAAAAGTTAACGATTTTAGTGAGTTTGTAAGCATATAAGCATGAAAAAAATACTCTCATTTAAAAAGTCTCAGTCCAACCAATGTTAAGACCGAGCTAGATTCTACTCTGGGAGAGTCTGCTCCTGCTAGGCGAAATGATAGGCTTAAGCTAGGAGAAATGATAGGCATTTGAAAAAGTGCTATACGTCACATATTGACCGAAAATTTGGAGATGAGAAAGTTGTCCGCAATATGTCGTAAACCGTAACGTATTTTGATTTTTTTTTTTTTGTTTTTTTGTGATCTTTGTATTTTTTTTTTTTTTTTTTTTTGTGATTTTTGTATATTTTATATTTATTTTTGTTTTTTGTAATTTTTGTATTTTATTTTTTTTGTTGTAATTTTTGTATTTTTTTTTTTTTTTGTTATTTTTTGTGTTTGGTATATTTGATGTTTTTTTTTGTGTGTTTTTTGTTTTTTTGTAATAACAACTTATACATATTTTACATTCAGGTGCCATTCAGGATACCTTGTATGAAATAAATTTTGGAATCTGTACGTTAACTTTTGTGTTGCACAAAAGTATTGATATCGTTTAATAACGTTGATATCGCGGAAAAATGTTTTTCGTTCTCATTTGCGTACGTTACGCTTTGCTACATATCTATTTTGGAACAATGTTTAGAACAACTAGAACAACCTGGAACAAGCGCCAAATTTTTTTTCCCCAAAAGTGGGGGGCAAAGTTTAAATTCGTTTTTTTCGATTTACCGGTACAAATTACATTTTAGAATTTCGTCGTTTTGGTGTAATGTAGAACAATCCTAGAACAATTCAGAACAATCTTCAAAAAACTTTATTTCCAAAAATGGGGGGCTAACTTCGCACACTTTTGATATCGCGGGAAAAATGTTTTTCGTTCTCATTTGCGTACGTTACGGTTTGTGACATATCTATTTTGGAACAATGTTTAGAACAACTAGAACAACCTGGAACAAGCGCCAATTTTTTTTTTCCAAAAGTGGGGGGCAAAGTTTAAAATTCGTTTTTTTTTTCGATTTACCGGTACAAATTATATTTTAGAAACTCATCGTTTTGGAACATTGTAGAACATAGTAGAACAATCCTAAAACAATTCAGAACAATCTTCAAAAAAATTTACTTCGCACACTTATTATCTTCAAAAAGGAAAAAGAATCAACGGCCAGTATTATGCTAAGTTATTGCTTACTGATGAAATTAAGGAAAATGTTGTTTGATCAAGACAAGGCACCAGCTCACTCATCCACTATTGCGATGGCCAAAATCCATGAATTAAAATTAAAATTGCTTCATCACTCAGCCTATTAGCTAAATTTAGCTCTTTCAAATTATTTTCTATTTACAAACTTGAAAAAATGCCTCGGTCGTAGAAGATTTGCCAACAATGAAGAGGTGGAGTGTGTTCTTATTATAAACAGGGTATCAAAACTATTGAATATCGCTGGGAAAAGTGTATCGAGCTAAAATGAGATTATGTTGAGAAATAAAGAAAATATTTTCCACATTTGTTGTGTTTTCTTTTTCAGGTCGGGTTGTTCTGGGACCGCACTCGCCTTATCAAGATTTTCCTTGGTTTGAATGATGGTTTTTTCCACACATAATTGTACCCTATACCACTTTGTGGTCAGGGTATAATGATTCTGTGCTGATGTTTGTAACTACCAGAAATATTTGACCTAGACCCATCTTTTATTATACCGATCCACTCTGAGTCGATTTAGGGATGTCCGTCCGTCCGTCTGTGTGTCCATGTAAACCTTGTAATCAAACTACAGGTCGCAAATATGAATATATTTTGATGAAATTTAGAACATAAGTTTCTTTCGGCCATAGGATGAACGCATGTTCAGACCTAGTCCCCCATACAAATGATCCCTATGAGATCGACTTAAGTTGCAATAATATCCAAATTATCATATAGATCTCGGCCAAATTGGGTTTGTGTATGTTTATTACATCCACATATCAGTGAAGCTGACTGAATCCAGATCTTCTCTTAAATCTATCAAAAAACAAAAAAATTGCACAGATTTTTTTCAAATTTGGTTTGCATATGTTTTCGCAAATATAAGTTACCTTATCAAATATGTTCAGGATCGGTCCATTTTTCGACCTAGGCGCCATATAAATATAGTATTTGATATGCACTTTTTCATATCCGAAGGTCAAAAAGTTAATAACAATACCACTCCAATTTTATATATCTAGTTAGTTGGATCTAAGAGGTAGGTTCTCTAAATGCATGGTATAGGGTATCGTATTGTCGGCCTAGACCGACTATAAATTTCTTACTTGTTTTTTTATGAGCATTTGGAAATCCATTTTTTTTTTTAATGCTGAAACTTATGCCGTTTTCTTTTCTGACAAAAAATGTCGCCCTTTTTTTGCCCTTTTTTCAAATAGTGTATTTTTTTATATATTCTGAATTAAGAGCAAGCTTTTCTTTTACATCAATCGAAAGGTCTCAAAGTCGAGCCCTCGTAAATCAGAAAAAATTCCAGCCATTGACTTCTTTCAGGTCATAGTGTGAGAATATTTCCCCATTGTTCCCCTTTTTTTGAATATTTTCACCCTATGACTTCCAAGAGGATAATAATACAATTTTTTTTTGCATTTATGCATACAGCACTTTGAGACCTTTCGATTGATATATAATATAAGGTTGCTCTTAATTCAGAATATATAAAAAATTACACTTTTCTAAAAAAGGGCAGAAAAAGGGCGACATTTTTTGTCAGAAAAGAAAACGGCATTAATGACGGAGTAGTTATTGGAAGCAATATTGATTTGTAATTAACTACAAGTGGTTACAGACTTATAGATCCGACTTCTAGATATGGTGGTTATAAATAAACAATGTTTATAAATAAGGTTTATAAACTTTGTTTATTAGCTATGTTTATAAATAATGTTTATAAACAATGTTTATGATTTGTGTTTATAAAAAATGTTTGTAATTATTGTTTATAAGCAATGTTTATAATTAATGCTTATAAACAATGTGTGCATATAATTATTATACACATGAAACCGTAAAATTAGAAAATAGAACCCATCGGGTTTTCATTGCGAAAATTGCAGGATATCTTGTGTGTTTTCTTTATCAGGTAGTGTTGTTCTGAGGAATAAAGAAAGTCAACCACCATACATGCTACGACAATGCGGGCTCTTACAATGGCCAAACAATGGGTTATCTTGCCGGTTAAAACATTATGAATCGTAATGCCCGAATTTGGTACCCAATGGCCGCTTCATTTTCGCACATCAAAACAAATGCATAAAAATCCTATTCTATCACCAGGATTTTGATGTAATTAATACTCGTATGTATGTATCGGAGAGGAAATGGGCTTGAATCTTGATTCAAATACATCGTGGATAGTACAGATTAGGCTCGTAAGGCTTCTTTTTTTTACTAAAACATACCTTCAAAAAGAAAAAGAATCCATTAGTAGATGGTGTCGATTTGCGATTTTTATAACAATTTTGTTTTTTTTTTTGTTTCACAATTACTTCATATTAATTTTTCATAGTATGTGTACGTACTCGTACGTACATATTGCACAGCCACAAATATTTTACAAAATCAAATTTAATGACTTCAAACCACGACTAACAACAAAATATGCTTGGTTAATTTTGCAAACAAAAAACAAACGAAATTTAAAAAACTTACATTTTTATTTATTTTTAATGTTTAACATAAATACATATTGAAATAACACAATTTGATGGGGAAGAAGATGAAGAAAATTAAATTAACATTGAAAATGATATAGAATGCGGAATAAAAGGAAACAAGTATATTTAACTGAAATTTCATAACAAATTTAACCAATTAATTTCTATTTCCATATAAAACTCTTAATGATACATAAGACATTGCGTGGATGGATATATGTAGGAAAAAAAATACTGACACTTGATGTCAAATTTATATAACAACGAGCGAACAACAACGACGACAAGAGATTTAAGACTAAAACAATGATAGAATTTGAAGAAAACAAGAAAAAGAAGCAGCATACGTATAAACATAAGAAGAAGTCGTTAAAACAATAATAGCAATCATATGTAACAAAAAAATGTTATGGATGAGATGAGATTTAACGGAAAGTGAACATAAAATGAAAAGAAGAAGAACAATAACAATAATCATGAAGTTGCAATTTAACGAAAATGGTTTGAAAGCTTCTACTACTACTTAAACAAATAAAAGCTTTGTTTTTTTTTTTTTTAATTGTAGGTATACATAAGCACGTAGTTGGAGTATTTATTTTGTTTTATACATTTCTTGAAATTTTCCGCAAAACTACATATTCTTTATAGTTTTTAATAACGCCAATGCTTTTTAAACCTAATTTTAAATAGAAGCCTTAGAGTATACTTTAGTTTTTTTTTTGCTACTTAGCAGTTTTGTTTTTCCTATTGTTATTGCTTGTTTAATATAAGCCACTCAAAAACTAGTTTTTTATGATATTTTTTTTTTATAACAACCTGATAGTCGCAACAAGAATCATTCCGGGGGCCAAAAGTTTTTTTAAAATAAAAATGTCGCTAACGTCGCTTAAATGATTTATGAATGAAATAATACTAAATAAATAATTTTTGAGCCTGATAAAAAAAATACTTTCAAATACTATCCATCGAGAAAAGACCAACCCGTCCTAGACCCTGTCACCGCTTATCACATGTCCAGGATTAGTTCTGTAACAGGCCACAAGTGGCAAATTTACCCAGCCTATGACATTGTTATTTAAAAGCGATAGGTTCTAGGAGTGGTTCGTATGACTTTCCCTTTGAGTCGTTATTAAATAGATTTCAAAGCTATCCCAGGTGCCGTACTAGCTTCCAATTAACCCCAAACATAATCATTTCAAAACATCGCTGGAATCTTAAGTGACCCAGTCGCATGAAAACCATTCTGCTAGAATACAAAAAACCTCCAATACCAAATTTGCATTTAGAGAAATAAAACTGTCCGTCAATGTTCTTTCTTATGAAAGTACATGCAAATTTCTGGGATTACAATCTTTGAGAGATCGTAGATCGTCATTTGCTGTAGTATTTAAATTCAATATTTTAGCATATAATATAAGATATTATTATTATTGGTTTAGTCAAAGAATTTCAAGAATTTTAAACCTTGATAATATTTTTTTCCCTTTCTAAAGTTAAATTTGGATAAAAATAATTTTACAAATTCCAGCGCTCGAAATTCGAGTGCAATTTCTAGGCAGCTTTATTTTTCAATTTAGCTAATTCACAAACCAACACTTTTATGGTTTATTATTATTGTGAGTGAAGATAACAAACTCATTAACAAACACATTAACAAATTTAATAAAACACACGTTGCATATGTATATGTGCATATGTGTTAGTAGCAACTTTAAATGCAATTTACTCAAAATAAAGGAAAAAATGTAAACAGGTGTAAATCTACAAAACGGCGAAAAAGAAATACCTTTCAAATAATATACCTTTGGTCAACATCGGATGAAACGGTAGAACAAAACATCGGTCACAAAAAATCGCCTAGCCTATTAATATTATAGATATAAAAGTTTGAGTATTAAAAAATTTTAATTACACTGTGGAACATTTTCGGGGTAACTGTCTGGGGGGTGAGAAATTCCAAGTCAGGGGAAAGTACTAGGACAGATAGTAAAACTTTCAATGGCGATTTCAAGCCACACTTTTTTATACCTTTGATACTTTTTCATTATCTTGATATTTGTGTGCTTGTTTTTTGCACCTACAACTCAAGAACCATTGATGATTTTCATTTCATTCTTAAGCAAAATTATAGCTATGGCTTAAATAAATATTTTTTATTAATATATCCATGTAGAAAATAAAATAAAAAATAATGATGTATGTTTGAGTTAATATTGAAAATATCACTAATTCGTTTACATCTCCTCTACTCTACTAATAGATAATAATCATATGGGCTGAATATTTTGTGTTATTTAAAAAATTAATTGCATTTTTTTAAGATTTCATTCATTAAAAATTAGTCCAACTTTGTTTACTGAAGCTTTTTGCTCAAGAATGAAACGAGAAATCTTCAATGGTTCTTGAGTTATAGGTGCATGAAATAAACAGACATATATACAAAAGTAAGATTAGCGAATGATATGAAACGTCATAAAAATGGTTTGAGAACGTCAAATGCTTTGGAGGTTTTACCACACTGGCCTAGTGCTATCACTCTAACTTGAGGGTTGTCATACAGTGTTGGTCAGAACTAAAGCAACCAAAAGGTGCCCAACACAATCATGACTGTGTTTCGTTTTAATATTTCATTATCAACACGAATATTTTTCTTTCACGTAGTTTTTGTTTCAAACACACATAAGCCACACAGATTCAAGTGTAGCTTTATTTTAAGTTCGTTTTCTTGCACGTGTACTGCTAAAAAAAAAACAGAACATGTTCTTCAAAAACGAAAACGAACGAACGAAAAAAAACGAAATTAAGTCATAAACAACATATAAAATTTCTTTGTTTTCTATTATATTACTATATTTTTATTTTTATTTTAATTTTTTTTTTTTTTTTTTTTGAAAATGAATTATTTTAGATTTTTTTTAAATAAATTTGGTTGAAGCAATTCTTGTCGTTATTATAGGGGTGTTTCAGATTTTTCCGATAGCGAGTGTATAATGTTTTAAGAACATGTTCTGTTTTTTAGCAAAACACGTGCAAGAAAACTAACTTAAAATAAAGCTACACTCGAATCTGTGTGGTTTATGTGTGTTCAAAAAAAAAAAAAAAAAAAAATACGTGATAGAAAAATGTTCGTGTAGAGAACGAAATATAAAAACGAAACACAGTCATGATTATGTTGGGCACCGTACAAAATTTAAAAACACACGTAATTGATATGAAAATAAAAACATGTGTTTGTTGGTCTGAGCTGTTTGTTTACATATACATATGTACGAGTTTTTATTCAGTATGTGTTTTTTTCTGAACTCTGAAATCTGTCCATTAAAATGTCGATTTCGTGGAATGGTTCAATGTCAAAACCAGAGAAGCATGCCCAAATCATATTTGATCCGCCGCCATGCTACACATTTGGCTTGCAGTAGCGTTCCGTCAGAATTAAACAAATTAAATTTTGACTCGTCGCTTAATAAAATAGTTTTCCATTTTTCAGCCGTCCAGTTTTGATATTTTTGTGCAAAATGAAGCCAACAAATATTGATATGCTAAGCATTTTAGTGAAATAGAATGGAAATAAATAAGTTCTACCTTTTTGTCAAATGTTTCTTAGTGAGCAGTGGGTTTTTGCTGGCCTGAAGCTTCAGAATCCTTCTTTTAATGTTCGGCGACGAACAGTTCTTGAATCTATATTTAAATTAAACTCATTTAAAATAGTTTTTGATGATTTAAATGGATATTTTTGCACAATTTGTACAATGCGACAGTCCGTTCTTTCATCTGTCTTCCGTGGTGCTCCTCCCAAATGCAATGTTTTTACAGATTTTGATGTTTTATATTTTTTGTAAGCCGAGATATTATAGATTTATTAATATTATGCTTTTTATCTAGTTCTATTGACAGTTTCCATTCAAAAACTTCTTAATTATTTCATATTTTAAATTTTCATAGTATTTATCACGAGCCATGACGATTTGATTTAAATATGATCAATTTCACAACGCAACTAGTTGTCAGTCAAATTAAATTAAATTAAGAGAGAATGCAAAAATAAGCCGTTAAACTTGAAAGAAGAGACAATGCAATTTGTTCTTGATTAAAGTTGCTTTTGTTTTGTCTAACTGAAATAGTGCCGTTTTGAGTTTTTAGTTTACAATTTTAGTTTGGTCTTTTTACTTGTCATGTTATAAAGAGTAAGAAATTATAAAGATTTTGGAAAAACAACAAAAACATGCTTAAAAATACAATAAAGGTCGATAGTGAATTTGGTTGATTTTGTTCTGGCCAACACTGTATATCAGGTGAAAGCCCCATTATAATTTACTCCCATGGGGCTTTCACCACTTAAAAATAATACCCGGATTCAGGTCGGCTAGAAAAAAGAAAAATCTGTGCAATAATTTGGTTTATTGATAGATTTCAGTAAAGATCGGGAAGAAGCTTTATATTGGAGCTATAACTGAGAACTGTCCTACAGGATTTATTTTTGCACTACTGATTAATGGGTGTAATAAACACACAGCCAAATTTGACGCGATCTATATAATATTTGGGTATTATTACAGTTAAAGTCGTCCTATGGTCGACAAAAGCTTACCTATTGATATTAATCAACAAATAACAAGAAATTTTCTACATTCGTAGGATTTCAAAGGAGACATATCCATGCCAATGGCTTGGTAGCAACGAAACTTTGGTCTGGGATAGTGTTCTTGTCACGAACGATTTAAAATTCAAAATATTTTGATCGGATGGCTTTCGGCTTGTGAAGAGAAAGGCAGTAAAATATTACCTAACTCCAGATCTGAAACCAATTAAAAATTTACGGACATTTGTGGACACAGTATTGAAAGAATGTAGTATTTCCACCAAATAAACGTTGAAAACCATACTAATAGATATAGAGTGGGTAACAATACGTTGGAAACTTTTAAAAATTCTGAATTTTACAATTTAGTTTTTAAAATTATTTTTTCTTGCGAAATCTCTATCGAAAGATAACATACAATTTGATACAAAAAAAAAATAAAAAAAAAATAGAAAAATAGATAAACGAAAAAAGGATTTTTTTAGTGATGTCAAAACAATGGAAACTTTTAAACTTATTTTCTACAGTTGATTAAAAAAATAAAAATTGAAGATGCTAAGAAAAAAAATGTAAAAAATCTTAAAAGTTAGTTAAATAATCATAGTTTCTGATGTTTTATTTGAACTGTTTTTAAAATACAATTGTATTTTTTCAATGTTGTAATCTTATATTTAATTATTATAAAATAATGGCTGCAAGAATAAAGTTTTGTGAGTTAACAACCACAAAAATAGTTGAATTTACTGCTGATTTTAAGCAAAAGAAAATTTGTAAGAAATTTTCTATGAATTCACAAATTATTACGTAATATTGTGAAAGAGGTACTAACTAGTCCATAGTGTGTGTCAAAGACAGGATAATTTAATTGCAAGAGAGTTTAAAAAATTTCCAAAAGTTATATCTAAAGATGTAAAACTAAAAATATCTGACGAACTGTGTCTTGGTTGTTACCTTCCTTTGAAGAAACCACTGATATTTGAGAAAAATCGTCTGTCCCGCAAAAATTTTGTTAAACACATGAGACGGAATTGGAATACTTAAAATATAAAAAAACAACTGTTAAGTTTAGCGTTGGCAATATTATAGTATTGAGTTCCTTTTCGAGCCAAGCAATGTGTCCAATTCATGTAGTAAAATATACTCTAAGATATAAAGCCAAATTATAAATGACGTAATGTATCTTACGTGGAGGAAAAGTATGCCCCTGATGTGGAAGTTCCAACATGACAACGATCCAAAATACATCTTCAAAGTTGTAACAGAATAGCTACAATCTAATGCAGTTATGTTTTTGAATAGCCAACCCAATCAGTAGATCTCTATGGAAAGTTGTAGATCGAAAAATACGGACACGAAATTGCACAAACAAGACGGATCTCGTAGAGGCAGTTAATCCAGAGTGGCAAAAAATTTCGATGGAGATCATCAAAAATTTAATTGAAACCAAAAATAAAGGGAAAATTTTCAATTAGTTTTTTTTTTTTTTTTTTTTTTTTGATGATTCTTTATTTGACATTTACGTTTTAAATATTTTTTTTTACAATGTTTTGAAGAGATGTATGTAATGTATAGTTAAGGTTTTCATTGTTTTGTCAACAGTTTAAAAATTAATACTTTTAAGTTTTGTTATTTTCTTTCTAAAGTTAAGCTATTTTCTCATAATATTTTTAATATTTTAATTTTTTTAAATAAAGAAAACATAAAAATTTTTTAAATTAATAAAAGAGATTTTAATTTTATGATCCAATTTTTTGGTATTGACCGTTCATGTCGTCCAAAATATATTTTGTTAAAAGTTTCCATTGAATTGTCACTCACTCTATATATGATAATCTGAATTTTAAGACTGAACATGCGCCGATTTTCACCAATACGTCCGTCCAATGCCCATTAAAAGCTTACTTGCAGATTCCAGCGCTCGAAATTCGAGTTCAATTTCTAGGCAATTTTATTGCTCAACTTAGCCAATTCACAAACCACTGTATTGGTTTATTATTATTGTGAATGAGGATAACAAACTCATTAAAAAACACATTAATAAATTTAATAAAACACACATATCATATGTATAATTCTATGTATGTGTTAGTAGCAACTTTAAATGCAATTTACTCAAAATAAAGGCAAAATTTTAAAAATCCGTAAATCTGGAAAATGGCTAAAGAGAAATACCTTTCAAATAATATACGTTTGGTCAAAATCGGGATAAAACGGTGGAACAAAACATCGGTCGCAAGAAATCGCCTTGCCTATTAATATTATAGATATGCCAAATTTCATCAAAATATATACTAATATATGCGATCTGTAGTTTGACGACAAGGTTTACATAGACACACAGACGGACAGACAGACGTACGGATGGACGGATATCGCTACATTGACTCAGAAAGTGATTCTGGGCCGTCTTATAGGTCAAATATTTTTGGTAGTTACAAACATCAACATATACTCATTATATCCTGACCATATAGCAGAACTAAATGTTGGCCATATCTGACCAAAAGTGACTATGTCAATTTACTCTTATTGTAGAAAATGCACCAAGTGTCGATGAGTTGCTAAAAACTCACAAGAAAAATATGTCAAAAACAAAAAAATATAAAATAATAACGCCTTTTTAGCTGGGCTGAAGTAAGACAACAAAACGCAGCCCCTCGTCAGCCAGTCATATAGATGGTTTAAAGTGCTTAATGGTTAATAATTTTCTCAACTCTGTGACTTGACTTGATTAAATCCGAGGGTTAACCCAAAAGTATTTGGAAAACGAAAATTGCACTTGTTTTGCCGGAATATATTAACGACTATGAGAAAGCAATTTCAGAATCCCCCTATATCACAAGTTAATTAATATGATAAATGTAACATTTTAAAAACACATGTTTTTGAAGATACCACAATTGAAACAAAAACTGTATATTCAACAGTTTCAATCGTTAACACAAATTGATTTTGGTTTAGCAAAAGTTTTCGCACTAACCCTCGTAAATATAAGGCTGGCGGCACATGTCTTTTTCAGAAATAAACTTAAAAAATATGTACTCTAAGCTTAAACACTTTAAAGTCCATCTAATAGTTTTAAAACATGCCATGATATAAAACTATAGATTATGTTAAAATTTTTTCAAATATCTGAAATTAGTATTAAACTGACAAGAAAAAAAAGTGAATTTTTGCCATTTAAAAATAGAAAAAAAAATTCATACATACATGCATACATGTAAATATTTTTAAACAAACAATTTCCTTTAAACATAAAAATTTTTTTTTAACAAATTTTATAACAACCATAAGCAAAACGTGACCAAATGTTTGAAAAAAAAAATCATTTCAGACAGGAAATTCAAATTAAGGAGTATAGAAATACAAAAAAAAAAAAATATATAAAATAATAATAATGTATTTAACACAAGTTTGTTTCGAATTTGCATAAAAAATTGTTTGAGTAAGTCTGTGTGTTGGATTATGACAATTGAAAATTATGCTTACAATTTGTATTGTTTCTCTTATAAGTAGCGAGAAAATAGGTTAAACTGTGCTTGTTTTTTATTTGTTATAAGCATGCGGTAATAAATAAATGAAAAACTAAAGAAACAACAACTGATGAGTTTATTGTTGTATGTTTTTCCTTCACAGCGCTTTACCTCTTTATCAATTAATTATATTGTTTGTTAACAATAACGAATTATTGAAAATAACAAAAGATATTTAAATTCCTTTAAAAAAAAACAAAATGTTAACTAAATTTTTTTATTGACAATTGTTTAAACAAACTTTTGGCGGTTTTTTATATTAACAACAAATTTGCTGAGTTTGTAAATGATCTATAGATCGACTAAATGATACCCTACAATATGAGTTTCGGCAAAGAGTCTAAAACACAAAAATTTTGAAAAACTGTCATATACATATTGCTTTGCCGCCTGGAGTTCAAAGTGGGACCAGATTTTTATTTGGTAACTTGGTTAAAAAAGGTTCTATCATATTCATAAGGTCAATTATATGCTCCAAATACATTTGCAAACCAATTTTAAATTACTTTTATTTGTATATCTTTAGGCGCAAGAGTAATTCCACATAAGGTAAGTTTGGGTGTTCCCCCTCCTCCCCCTACAACTTTATTGAGATTTCTACCAAATTAATTTTTAAACAAATTGAATTCGGTATTTATATATTTCCTTATTAGTTATATTTCTATTGACTGGGACTTAATAAATCCAAATCTTTTTTATTTAATATTTGAACAAACAAAAACTTCCAAATAAAACTAAATTTAAAACAAGTGAAGCAAAAAATTTCTGAAAAAAATTAGGAATTACTTAGAAACTTGAAACACATAGTTGTATTGAATAAATTTCAAATTTTCAAACATTGAGCCCACCTAGACAATTATTCTTCTTTTGGTATGAAAAAATGTAAATCCAAATGATACAAAATTTCCTTAGACCAGGTTTTTGTGATGTCAGTTAAACTCAGTTTGAGTAAACTTAAGTTTTTATCTCTTTAGTCAAATAGCTTAAAGTTGTTAGACCGAATTTAATTTTGTTTAGTTAAACTAACAACTTTTAACCATTTAGTCAAATAGTTTGAAAATTTTTAGTGTTTAAAAATGAGAGTTTAACTAAACATAGTTTAATTAGAATCGCAAAAATTAAAAAAAAAAAAAAAACAAGTAAGAAAATTATAGTCGAAAATTATAGACCGACTTGTGATACCCTATTCCATGCGTTTAGAGAATAGTTCTTAGGTCCAATTAATTGGTTATAAAAAAGAATTGAATCTGTAATATTAATAGGGTAGGCGATTTCTTGTGCCCGATGTTTTGTTCTACCCCGATTGGACCAAACGTATATTATTTGAAAAGTATTTTTTTTAGCCGCTTTGCAGATTTACAGATTTTTAAATTTTTTCCTTTATTTGAAGTAAATTGCATTTAAAGTTGCTACTAACACATACATAAAACTATACAATGTTATGTGTGTATTTATTAAATTTGTTAATGTGTTTGTTAATGAGTTTGTTATCTTTATTCACAACAATAATGAACCATAAAAGTGTTAGTTTGTGAATTGACTAAGTTGAAAAACAAAGCTGCCTAGAAATTGCACTTGAATTTCGAGCGCTGGAATCTTCTAGTTTTTATTAATATTTTTGCTTATATTAATATGGGGACTACGTCGAAAAATTTACCATCTTGACCATATTTGGTTAAGTCACTTCTTTTATGCAAAAACATACACAAACCAAATTTTAGAAAAATCTGTGCAATATTTCTGTGTTTTGAAAAATTTAAGTGAATATCTGCAAGCAGCTTCATATGGGGCCTATGACTAAGAATTTTCCTGTAGGGTTTATTTTTGGACTACTAATTAATGGATGTAATAGACACACACAAACCCAATTGGAAGGAGATTTATATGATAATTTGGATCTTATGGCAATTTAAGTCGATCTAATAGGGATCATTTGTATGGGGACTGGGTCTGAACATGCACCGATTTTTACCAATTTGCTGTGGCAACAACTGGATATTGACAATAAGTATAAACCAATTTTTAACGCTATTGTTATTAACTTGTGGCATGTAGATATAAAAAAGTTCATATCTGATCATATTTTCAGATGGGGAGTAGGTCAAAAAATGGCCTGATCATGACCATATTTAGTAAAACCACATACAGTAGTTTTGACATAGCTGCACATTCAACTTTTGCACGAGTTTATGTGCAGATAAGCCAAAAAGTTCTTAATTTAAATGTGTTTACCTGCCCAAATGTGCAGGTATGAATTATTGTTTGCCTCTTTCGTGTTTTTGAGATTTTAAAATGACTACAGTTGGCATTTAGCGTTTTCTAAGATATTTTTGACCGTGTTCTCTATCACAAAAATTTGACATCACCATTTATTTTGTGTATGTATTTTTTTTTATATTAGGAGTGGCATTGTAAAATAAACAAACATAATAACGTCGTTTTCATTCCACTTGTTTTGATTCTGTTTCTCGTAAGATGATGATAATACCCTATACGACTATGTGGTTTGGGTATAATGACTTTGTGCTGCTGTTTGTAACTACCAAAAATATTTGACCTAGACCCATATTTTATTATACCGATCGACTCAGAATCACTGTCAGAGTCGATTTAGCGATGTCCGTCCGTCCGTCCGTCTGTGTGTCCATGTAAACCTTGTAATCAAACTACAGGTCGCAAATATGATTATATTTTGATGAAATTTGGTATATAAGCTACCATCCGCCATAGGATGAACGTTATTGAAATTGGTCAATGTTCAGACCTAGTCCCCATATACAAATGACCCCTATGAAATCGACATAAATCCAAACTATCACATAGATCTTATTCAAATTGGGTTTGTATCTGTTTATTGTATCCATTAATCAGTAGTCAAAAAAATCCCTATAGGACAATTCTTCGTCATAGGCTCCATATAGAGTTGCTTCGCGATCTTTACTTAAATCTATCAAAAACCAAACATATTGCACAGATTTTTCTCAAATTTGGTTTGTGTATCGGATGCTATATTTCTATGGAGACTAGGTCGAAAAATGGACCGATGCTGAACATATTTGATAAGGTCACTTATTTTTGTTATTTGATAGTTTTAAGTGAAGATCGGGAAGCAGCTATGACTAAAAATTACCCTATAGGGATTATTTTTGCACTACTGATAATGGGAGTAATAAGCTTACACAAACCCAATTTGACCGAGATCTATATGGTAATTTGGATCTTGACAATTTATTCCGATTTCATAGGGGTCATTTGTATGGGGACTAGGTCTGAACATGTACCGATTTTCACGAATTTCAATGGTGTTCATGCTATGGCTGATAGAAGCTTATATACCAAATTTCATCAAAATATATTCATATTTGAGACCTGTAGTTTGTTTCTAAGGTTTATATGGATACACAGACGGACGGACGGACGGACATCGCTAGGTCAAATATATTTGGTAGTTACAAACATCAGCAAAAAGTCATTATACCCTGATCATATAGTGGTATAGGGTATAAAAATGAATCTCTTTTTTATATTTTTTTATGAAGGTTTATCTTATCTAAAAAAAAATTTATTCTGCTCTTAAGAGACCTTTTTTGAATACATACTATGTTCCCAAATCACAATAAATTTTTTATAGATTTTTTACGGATTTTTTTTTCTTTTTTCGTTTTTTTCTAGTGTCCAACTGATGTCAAAATGAAGGAATATATTATTTTAGCAGATGTGCCCATGGATCAATTCAAGCCCCTTTTTTGTGGTACATAGTGTACGACGGTCTACTCAACCTGAGTTTACAAAATGCAGCTAATTGGTTATGGTGACGATATTGCGTCACACACTCACCGGAGATGATAGAGATCTTGGTGAGCGATAGTCTCAGCCGGTGTGATATATGTCTGGGATTCCAGGAGATACTACAGTGCGTAATAATGTTAGAAGAAAAGCGCGACAAACGTTGTTGAGCAAGAACGCTAAAGGTAGATGGACCTATATTACCAAATGGGTTGCGAAAAGATAACATAAACTATTATCTGAAACAGTTAACGACAGGCATGGTTGTCCAAATATTAGCTACCTAAAGTGCTTTAACATGAAGAAAGTAGGCAACTGCGTAGCAGAAGAAGATAATTGCGAAAAAAGGCATGGTCTGCGCATTAATTTAAATGATAAGATCGGAGTTGTATTAACACCCGAAAATATTGTGGATGAAATGCTGAAGTTGAAAGGAACTTGTAAGTGGTGTGACACATTTATTTATCGCATCATGAAGGATATACATATTTATATCACAGAACACCGAACCCCTAATCCACTTGTAGGATGGGGGATTAGGATAATTACAAAGTTGATAGTAAAACTGTTAGATAACCTACCATCCTAATGGAATGCTAAGGCGGTTTTAAGGTGGTAGGCAGAATATATCGTGGGTCCACTAGACGATAGCGTGCTATCAATACATCCTTTAAAAAAATGACATACAGGCAGACAGACGGAAGGAAGGTCGAATAAGTCTAGGTCAAGTATTTTTGGTATTCTAATGCATTTTGGTATATATGTAAGCTTTTATGGACCACATGATGGTAGCTATTTAAATTGATTAATTTATATATCGTGACCAATCTTCTTTGTGGGTATTTAATGTATCCATAAATCTTCACTCCAAACAAAAAGAGTGTGGGGTAGGATGGCCCTAAATAAAAAAAGCGTTCAAACTCTCGGTCTCACCCCCTAGAAATATGCGAATAGCAAAAAAGTGAGAAATAAAGAGTTTTGGCCCAATCAAAAAACATTTAGTCGTGCCTCAAAGCGATTGAAAATTTCAAGTGTGTTTATATGAAGCAAATATGACTTTTTTTCAGATTTTACGAAAATTTCGTTCTATTGTTTAATTTTTCCGACAAGTTGTTATATAATTCGGGATCAGTATTAAATTATCCTTTCAAAAAGCAATAAAACTTCAATAAAAACTCGTTAAGAAATAGCAAATGCTTTTGTGCCAAAAAAAACTAGATCATGAAATTTGATGATTTTTTTCAACTTTAAGAAATTAATTAAATCCAACATTTTGTTTTAGTCTCTATACCTGTAAGTACTCAGGTATGAAGTATTGTTTTATTACCACCTTGTTTACCTATTAATCATTGGGACCGAAAATTTAAAATTTTTTTGATAAAATTTTGAAAACTCCTTTTTCAAGTTTTGAAAAATTTTCTTACACAAAATTTAAAAAAATTGATGTAGCTCTTTAAGGTCTTGTTAAATGCATGTTAGAGATTACTTGTACGAATTTTTAGGTAAATCCCTATACCAGAATTTTTTGACAAGGATTTTATTTCGGATTTCGAGAAAAATGGTATTTTTGTAAAATATTCTGTAAATGTACTATTTCTAAATACTTTGTATTAAAAATTCATCACTTTTCTACTTTTAAATGTTATATTTAATCTTAATAGCCTACGGTTTTGGAAAAAAGTAATATGACCCCATTAACCCTTTTGTAATTGGGGTCACATATGACTCCAAGCTAATAACACACAATTTATTCAAAAAATTCAAATATTTTGTAAGTCCTGTTGAATTTTAAGATGCGATGCTTAAAATATAATAACCAAATATGTAGAAGTTTCGCTCCTAAAATTTGGGATAAATTCGAGAACGTTAACCCATTATTTGCCAAGGCCAGCTTTGGATTTTAAGATATTTTTAAATAAAAATGACTGAAACGACTTTTTCTGTTAAACTCGATGAAAGCACTATTTTGAATTTAAGAAAAATAATTCGGTTAATTTTTATTTATTTAACACTCCTAGGATCAAAATAATCCATTGTGATATATCTTTGATGCAATTATCTACTTATTGCTCGCGCATATAAATTAATACAACTTTTAACCAATCTTATATATTAAAAGAATTTATGAATAAACTTTTCATTCAAGATTTTTTTCAATATTTTTCTTCTCTCAAACCTCTATAACTAGAGTTCTGATTAACGTAGGCTGTTGACATAGATCTAAGAACACTCAGTGGATCAAGCTCCTTCTTAAATTCGTTGGGTTTGAGGAAAGTTATGCGTGGACAATCAACTTTACTTTTACTGTACGTTAACTTCTCTTGGCATATTTTGGCATTACTGTACGTTAACTTCTCTTGGCAAATTTTGGTATTATATTATAAAAATTAATATAATATAATATAATGCTGCGGACCAGCAGGGGTCCTCTAGTTTTGTTATAAAATTACTTTATGTATAAAAACTATCTATATTTTTTTTAAATAAAAAAGGAAGACCCACAAATGACCCAAAGCTAATAGAAGACATTTTATTCAAAAGAATATGAAATATAAATGATTATGAAATATAGAATTAGTATAATAACATAAAATTAAAGAAAAGCAATACTTATTGCAAGTCCTAAGTGATTACAGAAAACAATTTGAATCGCACACTAAGTCATCTTTAAATACACCAAAATAAATAGAATTAATTTTATATTTCATATTCCCTTGAATAAATTGTCTCTTATTAGCTTTGGGTGGGGCTTATTTTAGTCAGAGTCCATACATAAAGCAGTCTCCCGACATTTACCTCAATCTATCGAATGATTTACAAGTATAAAATATTTTATTTAAATCTGGGTTTGTATGTGTTGCCAGAACACATAAATAAGCTGTCGAATTATGATTTTGAGCGACCCATTTTTGACGATACGGACGATGGTTTAAAAAATCCATTAAGCTGTGTGCAGCAATTCAAATCAATTTAACAGAAAATTTCAACTTCAAACACAGCTTTTTACTTAAACAAAATCTTACCCTTATAAAAATCGTATTAAAAATATTGACATACCTGCAAAAAAAGAGGAAAAGATATTCAAAATTAGTCATAAGTTAAAATATTGATGTAAAATGTTAAAATTAATACCAAAATATACACGTATAGCTCTAAAAAAAAATCCAATTTATTTAAACACATAAACTGTACAGCATATAATTATGTTAACATGTCAACAACTACTAATTATCCTTAAGGAAATATGAACAAGATGAAATTGAAAAGAAAAGAATGCAAAAAGAAAAGAAAAAACATAAAACTAAAGACCAGTTTTCACTAAATTGCTTTTCAAGGAAGTTGCTAATATATTTAAATAGGAACAAGAATGTAAATTACAATGACGGCAACCTTAAATGAAAATGATAAGGGTATTTTATGTAAAGAAAAAAATTAAGAAACTAAGCAATATTTTTGAAAATGAGAAATGGCAACAAGTCAAGATCTTCTTTATTGGCTGAAGGATGCCAGTTACTTTTTCTATTTTAATATCTTAAAAAATTTAAATAAAAAAAAGACTAGTATGTAGAAACAAATTCAATTAGGGCTAACTTAATTACCTTTTACACAAACAATTAACATAGATATTAACCAAATAGCTTAACTCCCTACTGTGCGAACATGTAAATTAATTGAGAAATTAATTTTAAAGTTATTAAAATAACAAAACAATATAATAACTTTATTATTTTTTTTTTTTAGTTAAACAATTCACTTAAAAATAAATTCATTATATAATTCTAAAATATGCATAAACATGTTTGTTAACAAACAACATGTGGTAATCATCAAAATGTAAATAAACTTACAATATGAAAAAAAAAAAAATAGAACCATAAAACCCAACCCAGGTAGGTAGTAAAATGGAATTAAAGAATGAAACCAACGCGTGCTTAAATGCAAAAGTTCGATTAAAATTAATAAATAAAACTGAATATAACGTCATGACTCAAATATGTGATTGTTGCAACATTTGTATAATTAATCGTAAAACAACCATAAAAATAGTGGAAAAAGACATGTAGTATGTAAATATATAAGACATCATTATTATAATAAAAACAATACTAATGAAGACATATTACCTAGCCTTGGAGAGAGAGAGAGAGAGAGAGAGAGAGAGAGAGAGAAATAAATTTTTTAAGGTCATATATTGTTTTATGTTTCAACATAATCTGCTTATAATTCACTTAATTACACTTCATTTAACGTATTTCCGTAGCTTTGTTCCCCCCACCAATAATTGAATTAATCCCAGCCTTCAATATAGGCAACATTTTTCATTTCGAACCGAGCCATATTATGCAATTTGGAAGCATGAAAAAGTCACAAAGAACTAAGTGTGGGGAAAAAGATGGATAAGGAACCAACTTATACCCAAATCCATGAAAATGACTACAAGAGCATTATTCTGATTTAAAAGGTGTCAAATATGAACGTTTTTCTAAAATTTGTTGCTGAAAGCATAGAATAACTTGGACTAATATCGATAATATTAATAGGCTAGGCAATTTCTTGTGACCGATGTTTTGTTCTACCGTTTTATCCCGATTTTAACCAAACGTATATTATTTGAAAGGTATTTCTTTTTAGCCGTTTTGCAGATTTACAGATTTTTAAATTTTTTCCTTTATTTTGAGTAAATTGCATTTAAACTTGCTACTAACACATACATAAAATTAAATAATTCTATGTGTGTTTTTATTAAATTTGTTAATGTGTTTGTAATAAAAATGATTTTTTTTTATGTTGATATGTGAATTGGCTATAATTGATTAGCATACCTTTAGGGTTTTTATTTAATGAAAAATTAAATTTTCTAGAATTTGCACTCGAATTTCGAGGGCTGAAATCTGCTAGTTTGCTATTAAAGTGATCCACGTGGTTCTGCAAACCAAGCTTTGGTGCTGATACGCTATGAAAAATCAACTAAAGTACAACATGTAAGAAAATTATAGTCGGTCTAGCCGCCTATACGATACCCTATACCATGGTTTAGAGATCCTACCACTTCGGTCCAACTAATTGGATATAGAAAAGAAGCATAAACCAAATTTGAGTGGCTTTGTTATTAATTTTTTTGGTTGCAGATATGAAAAAGTTCATATCGGGTGCTATATTTATATGGGGACTAGGTCGAAAAATGGACGGATCCTGATCATATTTGGTGAAGTCACTTATATTTAAAAAAAATATATACAAACCAAATTTTAAAGAAATCCGTGCAATATTTTTGTTTTTTGATAGATTTAAGTGAAGATCGGGAACCAGCTCTATATGGGGCCTATGACTAAGAATTGTCCTATAGGGAGTATATTTGGAGTACTGATTAATGGATATAATAAACACATGCAAACCCAATTTGACTGAGATCTATAGGATAATTTGGATCTTATGGCAATTTATGTCGATTTCATAGGTGTCATTTGTATGGGGACTAGGTCTGAACATGGACCCAATTTCACCAATTTCAATAGCGTTCATCCTATGGGGGATAAAAGCTTATATACCAAATTTCATCGAAATATATTCATATTTGCGACCTGAAGTTTGATTACAAGGTTTACATGGACACACAGACGGGCGGACGGACGTACGGACATCGCTAAATCTACTCAGAAAGTGATTCAGAGTCGATCGTTAAAATAAAAGATGGGTCTAGGTCAAATATTTTTGGTAGTTACAAACAGCAGCACAAAGTCATTATACACAAACCACATAGTGGTATAGGGTATAAAAAGGAAGTTAACCAGTTTGGGTTAAAAGTAGCACCGATCCAAATTACACAGATTGTTCCGGACTTTTGCCACATCAACAATTCGAAAAGTTTATTAACGATGGGGTTCTGCAGATGTGATGAAACCAATGCTTATTCAGTGCCACTAGAAGGTAGAAATCCAAATATTACCATAAATGAAATGAAGGTGTTTATTGGCATCATGACTCTCACTGGATACACATCTCGTCCTAAAAAAAAGAGATTGTTGGTGCGAGGATCCCGATATGTTGTATGCAATGGTAAGCGAAAGCATGCGCCGCAATAGATTTGAAACCATATGTCGCTATATGCACTTCAAAGATAACAGCTTGGAAGATCGGGATGACAAAATTTGGAAGATTTGTCCATTTACTGATGCAGTAAAAAAACCAATGCCTCACTAACTTTCATTCGGACTAGGATATCTCGTACGATGAGTCTATGGTGGAGCAAGCAATTTATTCGAGGAAAACCGCTTCGTTTTGGGTACAAAATGTGGATACCTCATTCATTTCGAGATGTATCAAGGCACAAAACCATGCATTCGACAGTTATATCCGGAATTGTATGGAAAGAATTCAGCGCCATTATTTTCAATGCTTGATGATTTAGATGACGAAAAAAGACATATGCCGCATTGCATAAGTTTTGGTAACGTATTTACTTCGACTCGTGTTTTGCTCGGTTTAAAACAGCGCGGCTATCACGGCACTGGTACTATAAAAACGGCACTAAAAAGAAACAACGTGGCCACAAAGAGAGCATTTTTGCGTAATAAAATGGATCGACAATTCTGTTGTTTCTGTAACTTCAACTATTTATGGAAAAGATCCAGTATCTAAAGTCGGTTGATATTCACGAGAACAAGGGCAAAAAATTAAAGTTCCCCGGCCATGTGCGGTAGCCATGTACAATGCTTCAATGGGAGGTACAGATCGCATGGATCAGAATGTGAATGCATACAGAATCGCCGTAAGAGGCTTATTGATGTTTTAATAAATAATTCTTGGCTTTTGAATCGGAAAGCCGGTTCAGGCATGACTCAAAGTGATTTTCGTCGACAATTTCAAGCCATTACTGTGGTACCCTTGGCATTAGAAAGCCGCCTGCAGGTTATCGTAGGCCGAAAAGCGAAGTTTAAGGCACGCTCCGAAGATAAGATGGCATCGATCACGTTGTGGAGGTTATTCCAGATAATAAGCGTCGACGATGGCAAGGTCCCAATTGCTCAACGGTGTGCATAACAACGTGTGGAAAATGTAATGTGGGCTTGTGTGCTAAATGATTCAAACGCTATCACATTATAAATGTAAACTAGTTTTGGGTTTTATTACTTCTTCCTTAGTGCTTTTTAACTCATCCTCACTGTGTAATACCTATATTTAATATTTTAAATTTAATATTTATTTACCGAGCTGCTGTTCTACCGGATGTGTTCGGAGTTCTTTTCAATATGATTTCTATTTCCTTGGCCTTACAAATATAATTATGTTAAACGACTAACAAAACTGTGCTAAAGTCCAATTTCTCAATTACAAATATTCTTCTTTTTTAATGCCATTTTGTAGGGAATACTCCAAACGAACTAAATAAGCTGTTTGTTGTTGCAAAATATTAAATGTCGCAGTCAAAGTCATCGCATTGTAATCTATTTATAAATTTTGTTGCAAGGCTTGTATTGCTTTCAAAGATTCAACTGATTGCTTAAATAATTTCGCGAATTACAAAGAAGAAAGTGAAATATGGAAAACAATAAATTAAGTAAGTATTGATGTTTTTTTGTAAAAAAAAATGTGGTAATTTTGTTTGATTTGCTTGAAATAAAGCTATTTTTGTAACATAACCTAAAAAGTACTGCGATTGTTTTCAAAATATAACTTCATGGAAGCTTTTAAAATTTCGGTGAAGTTCGGCCGATTGGAAACAACCCGATATGAATATATTGAAATGTTATGAATCAATTTCCATTTACATCAAATAGCCATTTTGAAAAAAACATATTTTTGAGGTTATTGCGTTTTCAGAAAAGCGAAGTTATTTGAAATTTGGCTCAACAAAGATTCAAGGCAAAAAAGCAGGATACACAGGATTTTATAGTCGACAAAATTGGTAGGGTTGAAATTTCCGACGACTGCAAATTTATAAAAAGTGCATCTTTTCTGTAAAAACGTATCAGAAACATAGACGAGACATGGCAAAAGTATTGGGAAGGTCAAAAGTGCAGCAAGGTTTCGAAGGGAGTATGTCACATGGCTCAACGTTTAAATAAGCTTCGAATATAAAAATACATTTGACGAAGTGACTTTTTCTGCTCTTGTCCTCAACTTCCATTTTGCAAAAAGTCTGAGCATGGAAATAGGAAAGCAGCAGCATATCTTTCCAGCGCAACAAATAATGAAACTGACTTATTGGTTCGTGCGGCAGAAACGTCAGCTCGAAAAGCAAGGAAATGCAGACTTAGCGGCTTTCAAAAATAAAAAAAACCCATACCATGCGTTGAAAGACCCTATCTCATAGGCCCAACTAACTGGACATAGAAAATAAGCATAAACCAAATTTGAGTGGGATTTTTATTATTTTTTTTTTTGGCTGCAGATATGAAAAAGTTCATATCGGATGTTATATCTATATGGTGACTAGGCCCAAAAATGGACCGATCCTGACTATATTTGGTAAAGTACTTTTATATTTTGCAAAACTATATACAAACAAAATTTGAGAAGAATCAGTGCAATATTTTTGCTTTTTGATAGATTTAAGTGAAGATCGGGAAGGAGCTCTATATGGGGGCCTGTGACTAAGAGTTGTCCCATAGGGATCATTTTTGGACTACTCATTAATGGATGTAATAAACGCATATAAACCCAATTTGACTAAGATCTATATGACAATTTGTATCTTATGGCAATTTATGTCGATTTCATAGGGGTCATTTGTATGGGGGCGAGGTCTTAACACGGACCGATTCTCACCAATTTCAATAGCGTTCATCCTATGGCCGATAGAAGCTTACGTACCAAATTTCATCAAAATATATTCATATTTGCGACCTGCAGTTTGATTACAAGGTTTACATGGACACACAGATGGACGGACGGACGGACATTGTTAAATGGAATCAGATAGTGATTCTGATTCGATCGGTATAATAAAAGATGGGTCTAGGTCAAATATTTTTGGTAGTTACAAACAGCAGCACTAAGTCATTATACCCTATACCCTATACCCTATACCACTATGAGGTAAAAATAGAGCATTGAAGTCCACAAAAAAACCTGTTGCATTTCTTGCGGGGGAAGCATTAGCATTTTTTGCTCGAAAATAATTTTACCAAAGAACCATATTAGGAAAATACCAATTATTTAAAGTGCGAGTTGATATTGAGTTACCATTTAGAAGTAGCACTGGTCAAGTGTAATTTAAACAAGTATGTAATGAACCGAGTACATCGAATTATTCTGATGCGTCGGTTCTGACAACTACAATTATCCAATTAAGGCTTTTGCTCACGTCTGAACAGCCCATTATTTTACTTGGCAAACGACAAGGTTTTGTCGGCCCGTTAAGTTAGAATACGGAAGGAGGAATCAGAGTTAATAAACGAAATTGACGCATTAAAAAATATGCACATTTCGATCAGCGAAGGGGAAATTATTGAAGTGTCCTTTAAGTTATATTTAACACTTATTGACGAGAAAGTATTAAACATTTTGACTGGAACCAAATCAAATCAAACTTGCCCAATTTGCGGTTCCCCACCAAAAGACCTCTAGAATATAAGTTAAAGATTTCGTGCAAAAGATTCTACTTGTAAATTTAGATTGAGCCCATTGAATTGCTGGATTCGATTTTTTTAGTTTATATTACATTTAGGTTATAAATGTGAAGTGAAGAAATGGCACACACAATCTGAAAACGTGTAGAGAGAACTTGTTCTTCGTGTGGACTTTGGCAGCACATATGACGCAAACACTGCATGAAGAGCATTCACTGATCAGGATATCTTTGCTAACATTACGGGCATTGATCAGACATTAATTTTTCGTTTTATAATTATATTCATTTTTTTATCATGCCAGTTTCCTCTGAACTCCAGAATGTCTGAGGCGTTCTGCTTTCAAACAGTGGATATTATCCAAAAGCTTTCTCCTTGGTTGCCGATGACAGTAAACAAAGTGCTTATACACTCCAAGCAGATTATTGACAATACTGTGCTTTCGATTGGATTCTTTGGAGAAGCAGGTGCTGAATCCAGGCACAAAATTTATAAATATATTTCTATAGGCGCATAAAAGTTCATATGACGCATGTAATTCAGTTTGTGTTTATTAAGTTTGTTTCCATTACACTTTACACCTTACCATGGTTAAATCCTCCTGATACTTTCAAATAATATTTGAATCATTTGGACGGCAGACTATTGATTCTTTGGCCAACTTTTTGTAGGACCATGATAGATTTAATTGAAAATATTTAATCATTTTTGCATGCATTTCTATTTCATCACTCATTTTGATCAAACTTACAACAAAAGAACCGGATTCAAAGATAACTTCATCATTAAAAGTTAAGAGGAAAAACTTTCAAAATTTTGAAAAAAAAAAATCAAATATTCAATTCAAAGAAAACAAGTCTTCCCAATCATATAGGCTAAACTGGTATCCAAAAGCTTTTGCCTTTTAAATATAATTAAAACCAGTTAGTTTTTTGTATTTTTCCTTGACTGTTATTTGGTCTCTGATATAGCGCAATGAATCCATGTTCGTCCCCAGTTATGTATTGACGCCAATACTCCCCTGAATTGAGCTTGAACATAGTCAAACTTTTTTCTACATTTGATTCAAGATCGTATTAAATTATCATCAATCGCGGCAGACATTTTCCGGAGAACTTTTTCATGGCCAAATGGTTCTCCAAAAATGTGTTATGCCCATAGTCTCACAATTTACACACACTTTAAATCTCCGATTATTTATAACCATAATTGTTTTTTTTTTTTAGACATATCTGGCATTTGGGCGTCCGGGATGTTTCTCGTCAAAAACTCCCTATTTTACAGTTGACAAAGAAGGTGCATAGGCCCCGATAAAGTTTGATAATTTTTACTTTAGTTTCATCATTAGCTTTTTTCAAAGGCAAATCTTTAATCATAGCTAACTTGAAATCACAATCAATCACGAATTGGATATCTCAGCAACCTGGAACTATAGAAGTAGCGAGAAAAATGCAGTTCTATGCTATATGATATTCGATCGTGGCTCGAAACTAAAGCGGTTATCCAATTCAACTCGTTTTTGTTTGTTTAAATCTAATTAATTGCATTATAAAGTTGCAACGCTTTATTTTTATTTTTTTTTTTTTTTTTCTTCTTTTTTTTATTTTTTTATTTTTTTATTTATTTTTTTTTTTATTTATTTTTTTTTTATATATTTAATAAAAAAAAGTGAATAAATTTAACGAGAAAAAAAATGGAACGGATTGTATTAGAATTAAAAGTTATTAAAAAAAACATTGTGAGTCCGATCACAGGGCAGATGTGTAAACATCTAGTAAGTAAAGATTTTTTGAGGTGGAAGTACTTGTGCTTTCAGTATATTTTTTTTTCAATTTAGAGTTGTTCTACATTTAGCCTAGTTTAATTAGCTGTTATACTTCTATATTGTTATATTTGTGATTGTGTTATACTTTTTGATTGTTGAATTTATTTATACTATGCATTTTTTTACGTTGTTATACTTGAGGGTTGTTGAATTAGCAGCGAAAATCTTTACACCAATATACTCAGACCGTACCTCACACCGTTTTTGTCTTACTCTGTTTTTGTGATTGTATTGTGAAATAGATTTTTACCCCCCTGAGCATATAGATCTTTACACATCAATAAAAAAATTGTAAGTAAAAATTTGAAAATTATTAATTTAATAATAGAAATAGCTCGTAGGCAAGGCAATGAATGAGATAACTATCAATTTGATATTAACAAATCAACGGGATGACATCGAGATACCGTCAAAGAAATAACGTGGAGAAAAATTCGGGAAGTGGTAGACCACGTAAATCTACTGCCCGCCAAGACCGACACAAATTTTAAAAATCGATACAAAGAAGACGATGGTATATGTAACCAGTTACGTAAACGAACAATTAGGAGTTCATATTGGCGTTCACACTGTCAAAAATCGCTTAAAAGAGGCAAATTTATTTGCAGAGAAACCGCACGAATTAATAATGTGAAAGATCTTCGCCCAGATATCAATTGCCAACTATTAAACATGGCGGGGCTTCAATAATGGTTTGCGGTGAGGAATAATATATTTACGTAGGAAAACTAAGCTAACTTATATTTTTTAATCATGGTAAGCCACTAAGTACTGAGAAATTTTGGAAAGGCTCCTGAAAGCACAGTTCAGCAGGATAATAATCCTAAACTTTTTAAACGACCATGATGTGCAAGTTTTGAAATGACCTCCAAGATCTCCCGATCTCAACCTCATAGAAAACTTATAGAAACTTTTAAATCGGGAAGTTAAAAAAACATAAAATTTGCAGCAATTAGAACACATTTTAAAATTGGAATGGGAAACTGTGTTCCCTGATTCCCTGTTCCCATCCTGACTTAAAGCGGAAATAGCAAAATTTAATTATAAGAATTAATTTAATTTAAATCTAATTTTTGAAGTATAACAAGCTGCATTTTTTCTCGTATAACCTAACGCTGGCTACACACCAGGCAACGGTTGCTTCAACGGTTGCATCAACCAACGAAAAATATCTAAACTTTTTGATATTTCTGCTTGGTTGAGGCAACCGTTGCTACGTGTGTATCATTGTTGCTGCAACACATTGAAGCAACCGTTGCCTGGTGTGTAGCCAGCATAAGGGATACTTTTCATAACAAGCAAAAAATAATAATAATGGCTCTATTATCGATATAATCACTTAAATAATTTAACAGTAAATGTAGCAAATAAAGCCCAATGTATAATAAATAAGCCAAGACGCGATCCTGAAGATCACATGGTATCGAGTTACATTTTTTTCTCGCTACTCTACTTATAATATTTTTTTAAAAATTACCTAATCTGAGGACACTTCTACATAAATAAGATATATGTAACTGGGGAAATAAATTTTATATGCTTTTGAGGATAAAAAATAATAAGAGAACAAATATTGTAATTAATACAAGGAAAATAGAATTAAAAACACACATTCTGTCCTATGAACCAAATATACTTTTTCGGAAAGGGGAGAAAAAATAAAAATACACTTGTATCGGCGATTTTCATGTACACGTCAGAATTTTTTTTTTATGTATAAAGTATAAAACTCGTAGTGTCCGTCTGTCCGCCTGTGTGAAAGACTTTGGATAGATTTTTAACCCTTTTTCCGTGATCCAATCGAACTGAATTTTTGCAGGCAGACTCTTGGAAATATCTGTATCACGTCAAATTTTTAAAAAAAATAGATATTTATCAATTCTCAGACGTTCCTGAATTATTTTTTTTTTTTTTTTTTTTTTTTGAAAAAAATCTTTTTTTCACTTTTTTCAGCATAACTTGAAGGGACTCCAAATTTTTAAACTAACAAAGCGTTCCGAAAAATGCAGTACCCGACTCGAAATAACTTTTGTTACGTTTGTGGCTTATTCGCACCAAGTAAAAATTTGAAAAATATTACGAAAACAGTGGTTAATTCGTTTCAGAAAATATTCAAGACTGCTTATGTCCCTTACTTGTGGTGTACTCCAGAAGTCGTGTGCGACTATTGGTATAGAAATTTATGCAAGTTTACTGATGGAAGGTCAACAATAAAGTACGCTGTACCAACAATTTGGCTACCACGTACGGAGCACTGCAATGAATTGTGCTAATTTTGCGTAACTTTTACTCAAACTAAAGGGTACCAATACTTTCGCCGCAACAAAATTCGCTACGCTAATGTAGAGTCGGTTATTCCAGCGGTTCTGTACTTACCAGAAGAACGTATAGCGGCTTCAGTGGAGATTTTTTATGATGTTCCCGAATTAAGCCATGGAGAACCAACAGTAGTACCAACAATGCTATCGACATTTCTTGCATCGAATGCGAGATGCGAGAGTCCAGAAGTATCGGAATTTGTACCAACACCCAGTGAACTTGGGACTGCAGTGCCGCATTTAGTAACGCAAGCCGACTTCAATGACCTTGTACGAGACGGAAATTTGTCGAGGAGAACAGCGGAACTCTTTGCATCACGCTTTAAGCAGTGGAATATAGTGGCGGCTGATTTTAAAATAACAGCCGCTCGTGATCGACGTAGCTCTATTCCATATGACGATTTTTTTAAATTGCACGAAGATCGCAAAAAACCTGGCTTATTGTTATGATATTGATTCGATGTTTGCAAAAATTGGTTACCCTCATATTTCAGAGGAGTGGCGACTTTTCATCGATGCATCGGTCAACAGCCTTAAAGTCGTGCTGCTTCATATCGGTAACAAACATCCATCTGTCCCGATCGCATATGCCACAAACCTCAAAGAAACATACGACGACATGGAATTAATATTACAGCTGACTAAGTACCAAAAGCATAATTGGAAAATATGCTGCGACCTGAAAGTGGTCGGATTACTCATGGGTGTTAAGCGTGGATTTCCAACCCACCAGTGCTTTTTGTGTACATGGGAAGGTCGCAGAAGAGATCAGCATTACACTGAATTTAAGTTGAAGCCGCGAACATGCTACAAAGTGGGCGTAGAAAGTATAGAGAATCTACCATTGGTGCAGCCATCTCAAATCATTTTGCCACCACTACACATTAAGCTCGGTCTCGTATCAAATTTTGTTAAAAAACTGGATCGTGAGGGCGAGGCGATTGCAAGTTTGCGCAAAATATTTCCGAAATTGAGCGGCGCAAAGATTCATGCAGGTATTTTTTTTTAAGAAGTCATTCAGTAACTTTATTTTTTTAATGATGTTTATGATTTAAGGTGTTTTCAATGGCCCGCAGATAAAAAAAATAGTTGCAAGTTATGAATTTTCATCAAAATTGAATGCTATCGAACAACGTGCATGGAAAGGCACAGTTGCCGTTATTGAGCAGTTTCTTGGCAAAAACGAGCTGCCAATTATAAAAATATTGTCGCAGAAATGATTTCGGCATATGGCGAAATGGCCATATTAATGTCGCTAAAGATCCATTTCCTTCACAACATTTAGATTTTTTCCCTGATGATTTAGGAGCTTGTAGCGATGAGCATGGCGAAAGGTTCCATCAGGACATTGCGGCTATTGAAAAGCGCTTTAAAGGACAAGACATTACGAATATGTTTGGCGAATACTGTTTGTCTAGTTGTCACGATACTGACACAAATGCTTACAAACGCAAAAATAAAAGGCCTAAGTTTCTTTAAAAGCATTGAAATTTTTAATGTAACAACTCTTAATTTAAATATAACAAAATTAACAAAAAAAAATCAGTTTTTTAACGAACTGACACCGTTACAAAAAAACCATTTAAAAAAAAAAAATTCAGGAAAAACCTGAGAATTGATAAAAATCTATTTTTTTTTTTTAAATTTGACGTGATACAGACATTTCCACGAGTCTGCCTGCAAAAATTCAGCTCGATTGGATCACGGAAAAAGGGTTAAAAATCGATCCAAAGTCTTTCACACAGGCGGAGAGACGGACACTACGAGCTTTATACTTTATACATAAAAAAAAAATTCTGACGTGTACATGAAAATCGCCGATACACGTGCATTTTTATTTTTTCTCCCCTTTCCGAAAAAGTATATTTGGTTCATAGGACAGAACAAAAGCTCGTTTTTGTAACGCGGTGCTATAGGATATTTTATACCATAAGTTTGGAGAAAGGATCTTAGAGCCAACCATACTAAGGTCATAAATAAACACAGATAATAAGCATATACCAAGTTTGAGTGACAATATTATTAATCTGTTGCCTGCAGGCATGAAAAATTTCATTGCGCAAGCTATTTTTATATGGGTATCGATTATGATAGAACTTAGTAAGATCAATTATATTTAGCAGAAATATCTACAAACCAAATTTTAGTAAAAGCTGTGCCATTTCATGTCTTTTGATAGGTTTACGTGCATATCGTGAAACACTTCTAGAAATAGACTGATAACACAAGGGAATAAGGTTATTGTTAATTAAGAACTGAATGTTGGTTTTACGTTTATTTGGGATGCTGAATCCAAATCTGCACTTGGTTTCTTTTTGTCAGCTCGACTTTCGCGATATACCGTTATGTTCAAATTAAAGCATTTCCACGACATAAATTGGAATAACTTAAAAACGGTTCACCATATTCAGTTAAAAAAAATTCAAAAACTCGTCAACAATATTTAAGCCGTGCTTACATTGGTTTAAAATTTGCCCAGTAGTTTCAGAGATATTCTTGAAGTTTTGAAAAAAAAAAAAAACTTTTTTTAAAAAGCCAAAAATACGATTAAAGCCTGTAACTTAAAAGGCGAACTGATGGAGGAAAATGGAAATTAAATTTGAAATCAGCGACCTCAAATTAGTACAAAAATTACCATAAAGTTCCAGTCAACACAAGCTCAATTTTGTTCCCTTGTGTAATTTACGGCTGTAATCAACAATTATAGAGCAAGATTCGTTTGAAGTTATATGTGATAATCTGAATATAAGCTTAATTTTATACTTTGTCATTGTAGACATTTGTTTAGGGAGTAGGCATGAACAACTTTTTTTAAATCAAATTTACAATTATATGAAAACGCTACAAACGGTATAATAAACGCATATATACCCAAATCACCAAACTTTAAATTCTGACTTATAAGCACACCTATAGTATATTAATTCTATAATACAAAAATTATGAATTAATTTTATTAAGCATTATTTTTTATTTATTTTTTTAATTTTATTTAATTATACCGCCTGCATTTTGAAAACAAAAAAAAAAAAAAATATAAGTTAATACGAAATACTTTTATTTAATACCGTCTTTTAAACCGGTTTTTTATTGTTTTATCGAAGAGATATAATAAAATCAAAAAAACATTAATTTAAAATAGAGTTTTTGTGTTAAACGTGAGTATATTTTTTTATATTGTTTATATTGTCATATTAAACAACATTTTATTTATCAATGATAAAGTGACCTTCATAACTGATCAGTTTGTTTTTTTTTTTTTTTTTTTTTTTTTTTGGTTATTGGCTTTCATGTTAAATTTATTGATAAATCTAAAAGTGTCGTAGAATTGTATTTTTTTTTTGTTTTTTCAGAAATAGTTTTCAACCCTATCCACTTGAATGCGGCGCCTTTGCTTTTTTAAAAACATTAGCTTATTGCAACAATTTTCAGAGTTGTCACTGCGATTATTGCAAAACAATATTATTTTTTTTAAATACATATAAAATTATACATTTAAAAAAATACATTTTCTTTTACTGTAAAAATTGCATATTGAAGTTTTTACCCAAAATAATTAATCCTCAAAATTTAATATTTTATTATTATTAATTAGTTTATGTCAGTATAACAATTAGTAAAAATATAAATATTTTTACAAATTAAAACTTACGTAACTAAGTGATTTGTTGAAGGTCATGAAATGAAAAAAGACCTTTGTTAAGTTCACAATTTTATAATCAAATAAATTTACATCCAATATTTTTTACAATTCCTAACTTCTCTGTGATTGGGGTATAATGAGTTTGTGCTGATGTTTTTAACTACCGTAAATATTTCACCTAGATCCACCTTTAGTTATACCGATCAATTCATAATCAGCGCCAATTTGTCGGTTTGTGTATCCATTAGAGTGGTCCTTAAAAAATGAAAATGCGATTTTAGGGATAGGCGGGGTCCAGTTTGTTACTTTTCCATATAAAACTAATAAATGTAAAGTTTGGGGACAATTGAATAAAGAAAAGTCGCGCCGGAAATCGATTGAAAATTTCAAGTGTGTTTATATGGGGAAAATATGACTTTTTTTGGGACTTTACGAAAATTTCGTTCTGTAGCTTAATTTTCCCAACAAGTTGTTATAAGAGTAGGGATCAGTATTAAATTATCTATTCAAAAAGCTAAAAAATTCAAAATCGAATAAAAATTCGCCAAGAAATAGCAAATGCCCCAGACCACTTTTGTGCCAAAAAAGAAACTAGGTCATGAAATTTGATAACATTGTTTCCAACTCGGAGAAATTGATTAAAGCCATCATTTTTTTTTCTCTATACTTCTAAGTAATCAGATACGAAGTATTGTTTTATTGCCACGTTATTAACTTATTGCGCATTGAGACCGAAAATATGACATTTTTTGGATAAAATTTTGAAAAGGAGTTTTTCAAGTTTTAAAAAATTTTCTTAAACAAAATTTTAAAAAAGGAATCTGGCACTGAAGGATTTTATTAAATACATGTCAGAGATTAACTGTGTGAATTTTTAGGTAAATCCCTATGCCAGAATTTTTTTGACAACTATTTTATTTTTGCGGATTTCGAGAAAAATGGGATTTTTTTGTAAAATATTCTCTAAATGTACTCTTTCTAAATACTTTTTACCAAAAATTCATTACTTTTCTACATTTAAATGTTATATTTTATCTTAATAGCCTAGGGTTTCGGAAAAAAATAATTTGACCCCATTAACCCTTTTGGAATTGGGGTCACATATGACCCCAATCTAATAAAAAGACAATTTATTCAAAAAATTCAAATATTTTCTAAGTGCTGTTGAATTTTTAGATGCGACGCTTAAAATATAATAACCTTATGTGTAGAACTTCCAATCCTGAAATTTGGGATAAATCCGAGAATGTTAACCCATTATTTGCGAAGGCCAGCTTTGGATTTTAAGATATTTTTAAATATAAATTACCGAAAACGAGTTCTTCTATTAAACTCGATGAAACCACTATTTAGAATTTAAGAAAAGTAATTCGGTTAATTTTTATTTATTTAACCCTTCAGTACTCCTGAGATCAAAATAATCCATTGTGCTTATTGCCCGCGAATATAAATTAAAACAACTTTTAACCAATTTTGTTATTAAATAATTTTATGTATAAAAACTGTCTATATGTTTCCAAGCAAAATAAATAATAAAAAGAACGCGATGTTAAATTGATTGAAGAGTGTAATAACATATTAACAAAGAACGAACTAGAAAAGCAATACTTATTCCAAGTCGTAAGTGATGACAGAAAACAGTTTGAATCGCACACTAAAGCATCCTTAAATACACTAAAATAAATAGAATTAATTTTATATTTGGGTCATTTGTGGGTCTACTTAAATAATTTAGAAATGATTTGTGAATTGGCTATAATTGATAAGCATACCTTTAGGGTTTTTATTTAATGAAAAAATAAAATTTCCTAGAATCAAATTTCGAGGGCTGGAATCTGCTAGTTCTTACAAAACAGTGTCGCCGGGACATTCTTTTGAGTTCAGAAAATAGCCAACACTCACACATGACTAAACTCACACATGCTTATTATTATTATACTATTTAGTTGCAAGGCAACTAATTCGAAAAATTATGAAAATTCTTTTGAACAAAAGATACTTTTTGAGGGAACAAAATTTAAAAAAAGATACTTTTTAAAGAAGAAGTACTTTTGTCAGAAAATTTACTTTTTGGATAAAAAGTACTTTTGTAAGAAAATTTACTTTTTTAGAAAAGGTACTTCTTTAAGAAAAATAATTTTTAGCAAAAAGTACTTTTTTAAAAAGTACCTTTTTAAGAAAATTTACTTTTTTAAGAAAATTTACTGTTTTAAGAAAATTTACTTTTTTAAGAAAAGTTAGTTTTTTAAGATAAGGCACTTTTTTAAGAAAAGACACTTTTTTAATAAAATTTACTTTTTAAGGAAAATTTTCTGTTTTTAAGAAAATGTACTTCGTAACGAAAAAGTTATTTTAAAGAAAACCAAGCAGAAAACTTCGAATTTGAGTGCTAATTCTAAGAAACGTTTTATTTTTCATTGAATTTTTTTCTTTCAATGAATTTAAAATAAAATTATAAAGATTAAATAAAATTAGTTAAATTGTGAATTTTTAAATAAAATTCATTAAATTTCAATATTTGATGAACACACAGAAGAAATATAAGTGGGATAATAATTGTTATCCTAATCAATTTTAGGCAATTCACAATTAAACACAGGGCGATTAAAATGTACCCTTTTTTGAAACCATATATAATAAATGCGCAGGCGATGAATTGTGAATTGGCTAAAATTGATTAGCATACCTTTAGGCTCCTATAAAATTATTTATTATAAATATTTTCTTTAATTTAATTTAATATATTTCTGACACATATACATAAATTTTATAATTCTGCACTTCTCCTCTATACGAACTATAACTCTGCCAAATTCCACAAATTCCTCCGTGAGCGCATTTTGCTAAAAATTTGGTTGAAAGATTTACATTCTCGTATTAATACATAGATGTACTCTTGTAAGAAAACGTACTGTTTGTAAGAAAATCTATTTTTTGTTTAGAATTTTTTTTTTTTAAGATAATATACTTTTATAATAAAGATTACTTATTTAAAAAAAAGGTAATTTTTTAACAAAAGGTATTTTTTTAAGAAAAAATACTATTTTAAGAAAATGCAATTTTTTAAGAAATGGTCTTCTGAAAGAAAATGTAGTCTTTTAAACGTGCTTTTCTAAGAAACTTAGAAAGTGAAGATGTACTTTTGTAAAAAAAAAATTTACTTTTAAAAAAATTTACTTTATTTAAATGAACTTTAAAAAAATTAATTTTTTTAGAAAACTTAATTTTTTATGAAAGTTGAGTTAAAAAAAATTACTTATTTAAAAAAGGTACTTTTTGAAAAATTATTTTTTTAAGAAAAGAAGAAGGTTTTTGAAATGGTATTTTTTTTAAAAGAAAATGTTCTCTCTTAAGAAAACGTACTTTTTTGAGAAAATGTATAAAAGGTACTTTTGAAAGAAAAGCTGCTTCTGTAAAAAGATACTTTTTTAAAATAAACTTTAAAAAAAAAAAACACTTTTGTAAGAAAACATACTTAAAACAATACTTTTTAAGAAAATTCACTTTTTAAAAAAATGTACTTATTTAAGCTAAGGTACTTTTTTAAGAAAAACTTAAATATTTATTATTTATTAAATATGTACTTATTTAAGAAAAGGTACTTTTTAAAGAAAACGTATTTTTAAAGGTATATTTCAAAAAAATTTTAATTTTAGAAAACGGGTATTTTTAAATAAAAATTATTTGCTTAAGAGAAGGTACTTTTTAAGAAAATGTACTGTTTTAATAAATGGTCCTTTTTTAGAAAATTAACTTTTTTAAGAAAATTTGAGTTTTTTGAGAAAATGTCTTTTTAAAGAAAATTTTCTTTTCTTAGAAATCGTACTTTTCAGGAATATTTTTTTTTTTAGATGTGGTAATTTTTTAGAAAAGTACTTTTTTAGTTAAGTTGTTTTATTAAAAAAAAACAATTTTTTTAAAAAATTAAATCTTTAAAAAGTAATCTGTTAAGAAAAGGTACTTTTTCAGAATATGTATATTGTTAAGAAAATTAAATTTTTTATGAAAAGGCACTTTTTAAGAAAATTTAATTTATTTTAAAAAAGTACTTTAAAAAAAATACTTTTTAAGAAACTTTTCTTAAAAATTTACTTATTTACGAAAAGCACTTTTTGAAGAAAGGTACTTTTAAAGAATAGGAACTTTATTAACAAAATGGAGTTTTTGAAAATGCACTTTTTTTTAAAAAAGGTATTTTTTTAAGAAAATGTACTTTTTTAAGAAAATGTCATTTTTGAGGAAAATTAATTTTTTTAAGAAAAGGTTCTCTTTTTAAGGAAATGTACTTTTTTGATAAAGGGTACTTTTTTAGAATAACTATTTTTTTTAACCAAATTTACTTTTTTAGGAAAGTTGACTTTTTTAAGAAAATGTACTTTTTTAAGAAAACAGAAAAGTACTTTTAAGATAAGATATTTTTTAATAAAATGCACTTTTTAAGAAAAAGTACTGTTTTAAGTGAGCATAGTTTTTTTTTAAGAAAGGTACTTTTTAGAGAAAATTTAATTTTGTAAATAAGGTAATTTAAAAAAATACTTAATAGGGAAATTTACTCTTTTAAGAAAATTTACTTTTTAAAAAAGGTATGTACTTACAAAAATATATTTTTTTAAATATAAAAGGTACTTTTTTAAGAAATAGTCGTTTTAAAAAAAAAATTTTTTTAAAGCTAAATTTTTAAGAAAATTCACTTTTTCAAGAAAAGAAACTTTTTCGGAAATGCACTTTAAGACAATGTAAGAAAATATACTTTTTAAAAAGTAAAGTAATTTTTTACGAAAACGTGTATTTTAAGAAAATCTTTTTTTTTCAGAAAATACTTAATATATTTTAAAAAATAATTCAGAGTCAGCGATGAACCTAACTGTATGTTAAAATTAATACATATACAACTTAACAAAGCAATTCTTGAACTGGTTTACGAACGAAACTTCTTAATCCTTTCTGAGTCGATCGATATAATAAAAGGCGTATCTTTCTCAAGTATTTTTGGTTGAAGTAAAATATAGTAAATTCTAATAACAATTGTATCGCCACGTTTTTTGCAGACCTTTTGTCATTTATATTTTTCCGCCAGTGTGGTTTGTTTTTGCTACTGTATTATTTCAACATTTTCTACAATCATTTTGTAAGAACAAATAAGAAAAATGTGAAATAAATATTTTAAACATTTAAAGCTAAAATTGTTTATAAACGTTAAAAAATTAGTTAAGAAACATTCCAACAAATAATTCTAGCTAAATTAAAGTTCTCAGAACTTTTTTATTTTTTTAATACTTTTGACATTGAATTTTTATTTGAGAATTCTTTTCTAAAATAAATAATTCATTTAAATTTAAAGCTATTTGTGTGGCTTCATAAGAAATAAATTATACAACCAAATAAACTACATATATATTAATAATGGCATTTTATTAAATTTATGTAACATATATACATACATATATATATATTTATATACATATATTTTATATTTATATACATATATGTATATGTATATATCTAAATAACTTCAGAAACTCGTGTTTGCGTACTTATTTTTATTAAATTTACACGAGCAAGAAAAATGCGTAGGTTTTGAAAATGTTTTTTTATTTAGTTGTTGTTGTTATTGTGCAAGTAGACAGACATAACATAAAAATTCTTATATTACAATTGTTTTGTATAGTTGGCATACGAGTTTGCATGTTTTGGCTTGTAAAATCGTTTCAATATAGACAAACGTGCGTTATGCATTTGAATTATATACTCGTACGAGCAGGCTTTCCAATCATATTTTCTGTTGTACCAACTTTAAAATAACAATTGCAAAGCATATTCGCTTGTCAACGACGGTACAATAAACAACATGCATACAAATATAAATATTCAAACTTCTGGCTAATAATAAGTTTTGTTTTGGAAAATTCTCAATTTTTGATAACCCAAATAGATAAGAATTTGTTAAATTTATATATAAAATAAATAACATTATAAAGCAACACATTACAATGAACCAGTGTCCTAGTGTTGAAAAGAAAATTATTGGCAAACAAACCAGTTTTAAATTTGAAAAGCAACTGACTGATTTAATTTTAAAAATATATAAAGAACATTTTTTATTCAAAATGTGATAAGATTATTGACAAATTGTACATCAGTATTAATTAAATAAAATATCGCGAATTTCGTAATTGGAAACACTCTAAAACGTTGGTTATTAGAAAGCCTAATCGCATATATCTAACTGTAGAATTTTTAGCATGGAGTCTAGTTTGTGTTTTTAATACCTGTTGCTCGTATAAATAAACATTTTATTTATTTGTTAGTTTAGTTTGGTTGTATGAATAATCTGGTCGTATTATGTCTTTTAGTTACCACAAAGTTAATCGACACGTTTTGTATTGAAAGCTTACAACGTGAGCTTATATGCGATAACAGAGTGCTGATTACTGTAGTTGTTGTATATTTGTAAACGTACGTAGGAGAAGGTAGGCTAAACGACATAACTGGAACTTAGAAAAATATATTAAAAAATATCTATTTGAACTTTTTAAGCTGAATATTGATTAATTTAAACCACAATACGATTTTAAAAAAATACTAGACTTTTTATATATTATCAGAAATTATATATAGACGGTCGTAAATTTTTTTTAGAGGATGAGGAAATGTTATAATTAGGGCTGGGATTTTCATGCTCTAAAAAATCGAAAATATGCGCTTAAAATATGCACTAAAAAATCCAAAATGTGCACTAAAAAAATAAGAAATATGCACTAAAAACTCAATAAAAAAATTTTTTTTTGTTTTTATTTTTATTTAAAACAAAAAGAAATAAATAATTCGGACCATTGTTATTCAAAGATACAATACCTTTTAAAAACTTAAAAAACTTATATAAATTTTTGTTTTCATATACAAATAAATCCTTTTTTATATTATAAAAAGTAAAACTTTGTCTGTTTGGACGCAAAAACTTTTGTATATGGAAGATGATCTCCCAACGTCAACCGATGTAATAGGGGCATACTTGAAGGATGCCAATTCAATTGGAGAATAATTTTAAAATTACTTTATTTCTTGAAATCCTTTACTTTTTTGCAAAACGTTAGGATTTCTTGAAATCCTTTACTTTTTTGCAAAAAAAAAAACGATTTTTTCTTAATTTGTTGGGCTATTCTCCTTTCCACATTGTTAATTTTACTTTCTGCAATATCAATTAATTTGACTTGGATATTAAGTGAACTAAATCCCTCCAATTTAGTTATTATTTCACCAATATACCCGTAGTTGGAAAATACTAATTGACTTTTGATGTTATTTAAATGTAGTATTACTTTTACTTTTTTAATTGCATCAGCATCGGTATCAACATGCTCTTCAATAACATTCTTAAATTGCTCAAAATTTTTTTAATATTATTCTCCAGCATCTAGCCAGGTTCCCCATCCTGTTAATACTGGCTGCGGTGGAAGGGGAACCAATTGATATTTCATTAAAAAGTGCAACTCGGGAAGGAGAGCTTAAAAATATTTTTTTCCGTCTGAAGCCAATAAATCAATATTATCGATATCATTATTAACCATGTAAGATGCTGCATCGGTTAAAAATAGAAGGACCCGCTTTTTTTCGAAATATTGACCCAACAAATTTATAGTCATAAAAAGCACGAGCTATCGTAGAATGTGAGCCTTTTCAAAACATCTTCATTTTTATCCAAAACTCCGACAATAACATTTGCAATGTATATATATATATATAGATATATATATATATTTATATATATATTTATATATATATATATATTTATATATATATATTTATATATATATATATATATCTATCTATATATCTATATCCGTTGTTTCTTCCATCGACAGCTATAAATATTTGCTTTTCAAAAAAGAACGGATTTTTTTAGTTCGGAGTCATATATATAGTTCGCATAATTTTTCCTAAGAGTAGACTGTCAATGGATACTCTCATTTATGTATGTTTTAATGAAATTTCTTAAATTTTCGTTACTTAATTTTGTTAAGGGTATGTCTGTGGAAATAAATGCTTTACATAAGTCCACACAAAACTTATTTGTTGTCTCTGTAGTCTTAAGAAACGATTGGGAAGAATTTTCTGTAACAAGCTCTAGCAGCTCCTTGTGTTTTTGAGTATTTAAGTTTTGCTCAACCAAAAATTTCGTTTCATAACTCACGGATTTATTGTAAATTTTACAATAAAGTATTCGAATTTTACAACATTGTTAAATTCGTTAACATAATTCATTATGATAGAAGACTTTGATAACTTTATCTTCGGCATATTTCCTGCAAAAAAAAATCTCGTAAAACAATACGTGTTAAACTGTAAAATATACTCACAATTAGATTTCGAACAATTAATGAACAAATTTCATCATAATATTAATAGGCTAAAGGATTTCTTGTTACCGATGTTTTGTTCTACCGTTTTATCCCGATTTTGACCAAGCGTATATTATTTGAAAGGTATTTCTTTTTGGCTGTTCACCAGATTTACAGATTTTTTATTTTTTTTCTTTATTTTGAGTAAATTGCATTTAAAGTTGCTACTAACACATACATAAATTTATTAAATTTGTTAATGTGTTTGTTAATGAGTTTTTTCTTCATTCACAATAATAATACACCAAAATAGTGTTGGTTTGTGAATTGGCTAAGTTAAAGACCAAAGTTGCCTAGAAATTTCACTCGAATTTCGAGCGCTGGAATCTGCTAGTTTAAATTATTGAACTTTGAATGTTAAAATTTAATTAATTCACGTTAAAATTTCCTCCAGCGCCAAGTTATGTGTATATGCGTCTCTTTCTAAGCAGAGCTTCTAAAGTACATATTTATTGATTTTAAATTGTTTTTGAAGAATTTTTGTAAAAAATTTTTTTTTGGAAATTTGGAAATTTTTTGAAAAACTTTTTTTTTTTTTTGTTATTATGGAAATTTTTTTTACAAATCACTGAAAAATGACAAAATATGCAAAAATATGCATTTATAAATTTAAAATATGCAAAAAATATGCATTTAAAACCAAAATATGCGAAAATATGCATTTTTACCAAAATATGCAGAAATATGCAAAAACAAATCAATCCCATTTTAACGCAACTTTATTAATTCGAAAATATAATTAGTCGACATCGTTCTTAGACTATCAACAAAAACATGCATTGGCATGGAAATCGCAGCCCTAGTTATAACTTTATTAAAAATCCAGATAAAGGTAAATAAGAAAAAATCTAAATTAGGTAATAACCTTTATTACTTACTAATTTTTTGCATGGACACATAGACCGACGGACGGACGGACAGACAAACGCACATCGCTAAATCGACTCAGAAAATGATTCTGGAAAAATATTTTTTTTTATAAAAGAACAAAATATGTTCTGAAAACTGTATTTTGAAAATCATTTCTCAATATTTTCGCTGACCCTAAACCAATCTTTAAAATGTAAACCTTATTTTAAAAATAAAATCTATGGAATTATTATTCATTAGCTTTTATTTTTGGAATATTTATAAACTGTGATAAAATGATTATTTAGAACCAAACAATGAAATATATTATTACTGGGGCCAAACCACCGCATTCGATATCGAATAAAATCAATCGAAATTCCATATTTAGGTTTAATATTTGAAGAAGACGGACAAACGCTCGACCACGATTCGCTTTTCTTCTTAACTAGAGGCCATAATTCTTCAACTGTGAGAAAGAAAAATTATTCTTAACATTTTATTTTGGGAAATAAAAAAATGATTTCGATCGAAAAATTTCGATAATGAATGCGCCGATTTGGCCCCAGATTTTAATATAAACCAGGGATAAACTTCCGAAAAGCGCATACCTCCGATTGGTCTGAAATGTGGTATACTAACGTATTCGACCTGCTAATCACGAATATGATAGTGAAAATTGCCGTAAATGACGCTTTTAGTATAAAAATCAGAAAAAACCTTGTTCAAGTACTACAGCGGGAAATTTTCCGAGTGAAGATACTACTGCGGAAAATGTTGAAAGTTAAGCGACGAATTGTTTTGGAATTCATAATTTTATTTGAATTGTATAATCTGTAATTCCGGCCCAATCATAACACCGCGTTACACACATTCTGTCCTATGAACCAAATATACTTTTTCGGAAAGGGGAGTAAAAATAAAAATACACGTGTCTCGGCGATTTTCATGTACACGTCAGAATTTTTTTTTTTTTATGTATAAAGTATAAAGCTCGTAGTGTCCGTCTGTCCGCCTGTGTGAAAGACTTTGGATCGATTTTTAACCCTTTTTCCGTGATCCAATCGAGCTGAATTTTTGCAGGCAGACTCGTGGAAATGTCTGTATCACGTCAAATTTTTTAAAAAAAAATAGATTTTTATCAATTCTCAGATTTTCCTGAATTTTTTTTTTTTGAAAAAAATCTTTTCTTTTTCACTTTTTTCAGCATAACTTGAAGGGACTCCAAATTTTTAAACTACTAAAGCGTTCCGAAAAATGCAGTGCCCGACTCGAAATAACTTTTGTTACGTTTGAGACTTATTCGCACCAAGTAAAAATTTGAAAAATATAACGAAAACAGTTAATTCATTTCAGAAAATATTCAAGACTGCTTATGTTCCTTACTTGTGGTATACTCCGGAAGTCGTGTGCGACTATTGCTATAGAAATTTATGCAAGTTTACTGATGGAAGGTCAACAATAAAGTACGTACCACGTTCGGAGCACTGCAATGAATTGTGCTACTTTTGCGTAACTTTTACTCAAACTAAGGTGTACCAATACTTTCGCCGCAACAAAATTCGCTACGCTAATGTAGAATCGGTTATTCCAGCGGTTCTGTACTCACCAGAAGAACGTATAACGGCTTCAGTGGAGATTTTTGATGATGTTCCCGAATTAAGCCATGGAGAACCAACAGTAGTACCAACAATGCTATCAACATTTCTTGCATCGAATGCGAAATGCGAGAGTCCAGAAGTATAGGAATTTGTACCAACACCCAGTGAACTTGGGACTACAGTACCGCATTTGGTAACGCGAGCCGACTTCAATGACCTTGTACGAGACGGAAATTTTTCGAGGAGAACAGCGGAACTCTCTGCATCACGCTTTAAGCAGTGGAATATAGTGGCGGCTGAATTTAAAATAACAGCCGCTCGTGACCGACGTAGCACTATTCCATATGACGATTTTTTTAAATTGCACGAAGATCGGAAAAAAACCTAGCTTATTATTATGATATTGATTCGATGTTTGCAAAAATTGGTTACCCTCATATTTCAGAGGAATGGCGACTTTTCATCGATGCATCGGTCAACAGTCTTAAAGTCGTACGGCTTCATATCGGTAACAAACATCCATCTGTCCCGATCGCATATGCCACAAACCTCAAAGAAACATACGACGGCATGGAATTAATATTACAGCTGATTAAGTACCAAAAGCATAATTGGAAAATATGCTGCGATCTGAAAGTGGTCGGATTACTCATGGGTGTTAAGCGTGGATTTCCAACCCACCAGTGCTTCTTGTGTACATGGGAAGGTCGCAAAAGAGATCAGCATTACACTGAATTTAAGTGGAAGCCGCGAACATGCTACAAAATAGGCGTAGAAAGTATAGAGAATCTACCATTGGTGCAGCCATCTCAAATCATTTTGCCACCACTACACATTAAGCTCGGTCTCGTATCAAATTTCGTTAAAAAACTGGATCGTGAGGGCGAGGCGATTGCAAGTTTGCGCAAAATTTTTCCGAAATTGATCGGCGCAAAGATTCATGCAGGTATTTTTTTTAAGAAGTCATTCAGTAATTTTATTTTTTTAATGATGTGTATGATTTAAGGTGTTTTCAATGGTCCGCAGATAAAAAAAAAAATAGTTGCAAGTTATGAGTTTTCATCAAAATTGAATGCTATCGAACAACGTGCATGGAAAGGCACAGTTGCCGTTATTGAGCAGTTTCTTGGCAACAAACGAGCTGCCAATTATAAAAATATTGTCGCAGAAATGATTTCGGCATATGGCGAAATGGGCATATTAATGTCGCTAAAGATCCATTTCATTCACAATCATTTAGATTTTTTCCCTGCTGATTTAGGAGCTTGTAGCGATGAGCATGGCGAAAGGTTCCATCAGGACATTGCAGCTATTGAAAAGCGCTTTAAACGACAAGACACTACGAATATGCTTGGCGAATACTGTTGGTCTATTTTTCGCGATACTGACACAAATGCTTACAAACGCAAAAATAAAAGGCCTAAGTTTCTTTAAAAGCATTGAAATTTTTAATGTAACAATTTTTAATTTTAATATAACAAAATTAATAAAAACAAGTAAGAAAATTATAGTCGGTCTAGACCGACTATACGATACCCTATACCATGCGTTTAGAAACCCTATCTCTTAGGCCCAACAAACTGGACATAGAAAATAAGCAAAAACCAAATTTGAGTGGGATTTTTATTAATTTTTTTGGCTGCAGATATGAAAAAGTTCATATCAGATGCTATATGTATATGGGGACTAGGTCCAAAAATGGACCGATCCTGATCATGTTTGGAAAAGTCTCTTGTATTTTGCAAAAATATATACAAACCAAATCTGAGAAGAATCAGTGCAATATTTTTGTTTTTTAATAGATTTAAGTGAAGATCGGGAAGCAGCCCTATATGGGGCCAAAGGGATCATTTTTGGATTACTCATTAATGGACGTAATGAACGCATACAAAACCCAATTTGAGTAAGATCTATATGACAATTTGGATCTTATGGCAATTTATGTCGATTTCATATGGGTAATTTGTATGGGGGCTAGGTCTGAACATGGAGCGATTCTCACCAATTTCAATAGCGTTTATGCCATGGCCGATAAAAGCTTATATACCAAATTTCATCAAAATATATTCATATTTGCGACCTGCAGTTTGATTACAAGGTTTACATGGACACACAGACGGACGGACGGACGGACGGACGGACGGACATTGTTAAATCAACTCAAAAAGTGATTCTGATTCGATCGGTATAATTAAAGATGGGTCTAGGTCAAAATTTTTGGTTGTTACAAACAGCAGCGCAAAGTCATTATACCCAAACCACATAGTGGTATAGGGTATAAAAATTCGGTTTTTTAACGAACTGAAACCGTTACAAAAAAAACCGATAACCATTTTTTCAAAAAAAAAATTCAGGAAAATCTGAGAATTGATAAAAATCTATTTTTTTTTTTTAATTTGACGTGATACAGACATTTCCACGAGTCTGCCTGCAATTATTCAGCTCGATTGGATCACGGAAAAATAGTTAAAAATTGATCTATGAGCTTTATACTTTATACATAAAAAAAAAAAAATTCTGACGTGTACATGAAAATCGCCGATAAACGTGTATTTTTATTTTTTCTCCCCTTTCCGAAAAAGTATATTTGGTTCATAGGACAGAACAAAAGCTCGTTTTTGTAACGCGGTGTAATGGATCGAAATTATGACATCATTCATTTAAGCTTGATATTGCAAGATCACGTAAAAACTTTACAATGGTTACGCGACATTGAAGTGATCCGTATCACAAGATATTGTGGCCAATATAAAAAGTACATGACACTGTACGAATCACGATTGGGCTGTGGTCAGTTCGTTTGCCAAAGAATAGCCAAATTTTCACTATAATATTCGTGATTTTCACTATAATATTCGTATTTGTTTGCAGATATAATTTATTATTGCAATAATTTTGTAAAACCTACTTTAAGCAAATTGTTATTAATTAAGCTTAAACATTAAGATATATATTTTTATTTGTGAAAATTTCCTCTTTGGTATACTTCCCATTTCAATCGCTAATGCTTTTGTAAGTAAACTTATACTAAAATGGACGAGTTTTTTCATTGATTTATTTTATTAACGATGAAGCGTGCCAAATGTGAATTGTTAATGCTTTTGAATAAAATGTTAATATATTTGTTGTTAAACTTAAAAAATATATGACGCAGGTAAACAAAAATACGTCAAATAACGTAAACATTACAAAGAAAATAATTTTTAAGAATTTATAATTACAATAAATAATTTTTTGGTTCAATTTTCATAAAAGATGCAAAAAAACAAAAAAGTAACAAATTTGTACACTCTACTTAAAAATTTAAGCATTCCTTTGTTAAAAGTGATTACTTAAATAATAAAAATTGGCTTTAACTATTTATATAGAGCAAGGCCGGTGTTTCTCATACAAGTTTGTTAGAAGTCAAGACAATAAAATGTTTATTTTTTTTTTTTATTTTAAATGGTGATATCATGTAATCGTTAAATAGCGAAGTAAATTAAGTTATTTAAAATTTTGCCTTCAACTGATATATTTTATCCATGAATAAAGTGAAAGAGAGATAAATATTTTTCTAAATCATATATTTCTAAACCTTCATAGAAAAATTCGCCATTCCTTTTAAAAATAAAACATCGTTTCTTTTTTAAACTAAAAAATTATTATATTTTGAATACATATTTGTATTTAAATATTTTTTTATTCTTATATTTGTCTTTTGTTACACACTATACATATAAAATTATGCTTATCTCTTAGAGAAGTGAATTCCCCAAATTATATTTTTATAATGTTGAAGATTTAATTTTATAACTATTATCTAAACTTGACCGTTAACATAACAAAACTAAACATGTGTGCGGTGTTGATATATGAGATTAAAATACATACAATTTTCTAACAATTTTTCATGAAATAAAACAATGAAATGAATTATTGGCGTGAGGCACGCAAACTAATTTGAAAAATATCTTAGACATGAATAAAAACAAAACACAAACAGCAAAATTTTATAAAAGAATTTTAAAATCATTATAAAAATCCATTTAAAACTATTAATATCTCTAATGTTTACAAATATAGGTCAAATAAAAGATGAAAAAAAAAATAAAAATAAAGCGGAAAGCATTTCTAATTTTATTTATTTTTAATGGACTTAAAGGTTTTAAGATATTTGTTTTAACGACTGATTTAGGTTTGTATCGATGATTGTATTTTTCTAAGTAATATCTGATCTTGATCCAGCATTTATTATAGCAACTGCTATCGAATTAGCTTTGTATGTCTGTCCATACAAATCTTCTAATCACATTATCGATCGCAAAAGATTTCTGTATGCAATTTTTGTAAATACAACTCAGTTGTTCCCAGGACGAACCATATGGAAATTGTGGAGAATCGGTTAAATTTTAATGATTTAAAATTCTAAAATTAAATGAAATATTTTCTGATCCACATTCTATAAATGGATTATCATTTGACTAATAGAGTCCAAATCTCCGTACACAATTTATATTCAATTTAATATGTTTTTATACCCTATACCACTATGTGGTATATATACCGATCGACTTGGAATCACTTTCTGAGTCGATTTAGCGGTGTCCGTCCGTCCGTCCGTTCGTCCGTCTGTGTGTCCATGTAAACCTTGTAATCAAACTACAGATCGCAAATATGAATATATTTTAATCAAATTTGGTATATAAGCTTTTATCGGCCATAGAATGAACGGTATTGAAGTTGGTGAAAATCGGTCCATGATCGGACCTAGTCCCCATACAAATGACCCCTATGAAATCGACAGAAATTGCCATAAGATCCAAATTATCTTATAGATCTTAGTAAAATTGGGTTTTGTATGTGTTTATTGTATGTAGTCCAAAAATAACCCCTATTGGACAATTCTTAGTCATAGGCCCCATATACTTCCCGATCTTCACTTAAATCTATAAAAAAAAAAAAACAAAAATATTGTACAGATTTTTCTCAAATTTGGTTTGTGTATATTTTTTCAAAATAGAAGGGACTTTACCAAGTATGGTCAGGATCGGTCCATTTTTTGACCTAGTCCACATATAAATATAGCACCCGATATGAACTTTTTCATATCTGCAGCCAAAAAAATTAATAACAATGTCACTCAAATTTGGTTTCTGCTTATTTTCTATATCCAGTTAGTTGGATGGAAGAGATAGGGTTCCGAAACCATGGTATAGGGTATCGTATGGTCGGTCTAGACCGACTGTAATTTTCTTACTTGTTTTTTTCTTTATTTTGCAACTCCCCCAAGATTTTCTATATCAGAAAATCAATATAAAAGTTTTTTTAAACCACTAGGCCCTCGTTTCATAGTTGCTCGCGATTTTAATGCCAAGCATACATTCTGGGGGTCACGGCTAATTTCCCCGAAGGGTAAAATGAGTATGGATGTGGTCTCAAGCGGAGAACCAATATACCCAATTTAATCGATTTCGGAGTAACGAAGAACATCGCAAAAGAACTTGTGCATGTAGAAACTTCAATGGAACTCTCGTCTGACCACACACCCAAGAATTGACCCAAGAAATTGTGTTCCCATCTGGTGATTTAACTCTTTCAATTAACATTGATTGGCTAAAATACAAAAAGTTTTTTAGAACTCATTGCTCAGAAAGCTTTCCACTAAGAACAACTTCGAACAAAATCTCAAACTAGCTGGTCAACTTGCTACTAAACCCCCTCGTCACACCGGGCCATATAAAATTTCTTCTGTAAATGTTGAAAGGCTATTAGGTGAAAAAAGAAGAATTCGAAAAGACTGGCAACTGCACAGATCTCCTCGACTTAAGCAACAATTGAAAAAATGCACGAAAAACCCTACGGAAACTACTCGAATGCTAAATTGAATAGATATCTTGAAAATCTAGAACCAACAGAAAAAACTGATAACTCTTTGCGGCGTGCTATAAAAAAATCTTAAAAGACCTGTTTTATGCAAGCCTCCCCTAAGAACGGAAAGTGGAAGATGGGCTAGATATGACAAAGAAAAAATCATGTGAGTCCGATCACAGGGGAGATGTTTAAACATCTGATAATAAATAAAATGTAGAAAATAGCGACAAAAAGGTTATTACATATCATAATTTTTTCACCACCGATTTGTCTTAATGCTCACATGTTACGCGTAAGATCTTACGATCACATATTACGCTGTTTTTGTGATTGTATTGTGAATAAGAAATTTACCCCCCTGCGCGTATAGATGTTTACACATCAAAAGGAGATCTGTTTTTGGAACATTTAAAGAAGGAACCACTAGTTCTACTGATGAGTTCCCACTTGTTACTCCACAGCATGGACCAGTGTCCCTTCGTTTTGAGATTCGAGAGGTCGAAAAGGCTATTGTTGATTTAAACCCCCCAAAAAAGCATCAGGGATCAGTAATAAAATACTTTTGGACTTACCCCGAATAGCATTAAGAATAATTCTGTTTAATGGTGCGTGGTAGAGAAGAAGAAAGCCTATATTTAAAAAATTCATAACTACACTGTATTCTTAATAGGACCGGTTTCGGGCATTTCAGCCTTCATCAGCGATTTGTTGAATATTGTGATAATTGTTTTGTTATAATTGAATAGATTGTTTCTACATGAAATTTTTCTACTTAGGGCGGTCGTGAGGTTTGAACCCTGGACCTTCACATACACTTGCAGTTTTTGGTCAACGCTTTAACACACTCACCTAAAGTCAGGCCTACGAGCAGTGCGCTGACAAAGAAAGTGCTAGTACGAGTTTATGTGAAGTGTCACAAGAAGAGCTTTTGAAGAGAAAAAGTACTGCTCTGCTCTTTTTATAGACGTCTCGCAAGCTTTCGAACGAGTTTGGCACGAGGGACTCCTCTATGAAGTCAAACAGTTGTTGCGCCCGAACACACATAAGCTAATGGAGAGCTACATATATAATTAATATAATTCTCTATAAGAGAGAAAAACTTTGTGAGCCCCCCACATGGAAGGTGTACCACAAGGTAGTATCTTTCCCGCTTCTGTACATACTTTACACATTGGCCATGCCAACAAATGAAAACACACTTACATCGATTTTTTCTGATGATACTGCAATTTTAAGCGTACACGAAAAACGCTCAACAGCATCTCTTCTTTTACAGAGCCATATTGAACAGCTGAAAGATTGGCTAGATATGTGGAAGGTTATAGTAAATGAACAAAAGTGTATCCACGTAACTTTTACCTTAAGAAGGGAGACTTGTCCTCAAATTCGAATGAAGAACCAGTCTATACCACAACATTCCTCTGTTAAATATCTCGGACTTCATCTTGACCGCCGGCTTACCTGGCAAGACCATATAGACGCTAAATTAACACAAATAAAATTGAAATTAGTCCAATTCACATGGATAATTGGCAGGAACTCAAAGTTAAATATCGATTGTGAGCTCTTGATTTATAACTCGATTTTGGTGCTATGGTGTTATGGGGAACAGCCTCAGAAAGAATATGAAGATGATAAAACAAGAGTTTGAGAATGATTACAGGCGCACCATGGTACGTTATTAAGCTGACATTTGCACAGAGACTTAAATGTTTCTCTAGTAAAATGCGAAATCACTAGATATTTGGAAAAGATAGAGTCTCACCCGAATCCTCTAGCACGTAATTTAAGCAACAATCGTATCCACCAACGCTTAAGAAGGAGGGAGACTGCTGAAAAAGTGGATTGATATGTATATAGAATAAATGAAATTTTGGCTGGCACTGGCTGGATTTAATAGTTAAACTTTAGTTTTAAGATTTGAACAACTTATTGTTAGTTCACAAACCTATGTGAAGATCCAATAAATATAGAATAATTACAAAAAAAACCTATATGAATTATTATACTCGTAGTCCATGGAAGTTTGAGAAATATTTCAGATTTTTTAAAGGTTGGTACGGCATCGAGAAAATTCGCTTCTGAAGGGTACTGAAGTGAGTAGAAAACAACAGAAGATAGCAAAGATAACCACTATATTTTAAAATTTTGTGGATAAGTTTTTCTTCTTTTTTCAATTTGTTCCAAAAATTTGGAATTTTTTAAGAGAATGCTCCACCCGTTGTATCATAACTTGAGAACAACTTGACCAATTTTGTTATAAAAAAAACGATAAAATTTTAATTTAAATTACCTTTAAGTTATGCTAATATTATTTTTTTATATACTCGACAGTTCCAGAGTTATGCAGAATGAAATTAAAAAAAACATTTTTTTTCATCAGGTTACTTTTAAGTATTTTTTTTATTGTTCGAATATCTAATCCAATGGAGATTAACTTATGAACAAGAGCATCATACGAAATTGAATTAAAAGGCAGATTTTATGTTCAGTAAAATCGCGGTAGCAGTTTCTTTATCATAGAATTTTTTTTGTTTACTATTTCTTTATTCTAACTAAAGCTTGTGCAGTATTGTGTGGAGCACGGGATATTGGAGGAATATTGTTATCTTCAATAAAATTAACTTATTTCTCCTATAAGATTATTTCTAATAGTTTGCATATAGAATTTAAGAATTTATCTTTTCCCGACTTGGGAATGGCTGTTATTTGAGATTTTTTCCAACTTATTGGGGAGTGACACATGCATTATTACGCTACAAAAATAATTTTCTACCATTAGAGCCCAGCCCTCCAAATTCGAGTACAAATTCTAGGAAATTTTATTTATTTATTCCATTTATTTCTTTTAATGTTTTTCTAATCTATTTAATTCATTAAATTTATTTCTTTATAAATAATTTTTGAACACATAGAAATAAGAGCTTAAAGGTATTTGAACCACCTTGTATGTCACCTAAAGGCATGCTAATTTTAGTCAATTCACAATTCAACACAGGGCGTGTGATATGCAGTTATTGTAATAAAATTCGTTTGCGTTCTGTCGTTTTTGGTTCATGTCCAAAATTAGTATTCAATTCAACACAAGGTTTTTCGTATACAGTTTTTGCGAAGACATTAACAAATTTAATAAACACACACACAGCATTGTATAATTTGATGTATGTGTTAGTAGCAACTTTAAATGAATTTTACTCAGAAAAAAAATATTTCAAATGGCAAATCTGTAAATCTGGTGGAGAGCTAAGAAGAAATATCTTACAAATGAGGTATGTTTCATAGAAATCGGTTTCAAATTGACAAAGTTACATCGGTCACAAGAAATCGCCTTGCCTATACAAAATAATAATATTGATTATTATAAACCAAAACATACTCTTAGTATATATGTATGTATATGAATATATATTAGGGCGGGTCGATTCATTTTCGCAAAAATAGTATAGCAAAACCGTAATCTACAGAAAATTCTAAGAAAATTTCCTTCAGCAACCATGGCCCTAAAATCAATCTCTGTTCCGCCCAAATCGACCTCAAAATTTGTCAATGACGATAAGTATTAGGGATTTTTTTTTTTAATTTTTTTATTTTCTAATGATAAAATTCTTAGAGTGGATCGATTTTTTATTAAAATCATTCGGAAAGTAGTTTTTGCATATAAAGTTGTTGTTATACTTAATATCGTTCATCAATAAATCAATTCTGAAGTATGGAATCGTTGAATGCAGAAATGGATGTGTTTTCAACAACTTCTGGATCTAGCTTTCGTATTTCAACTTTGGTTTACCAAGTGATTTGAGTGGGCTTAATTTACCTAGTTATCGCGATGTGTTAAACTACTTCTTTTACTTGGGCGAGCTTGAGAGAGAGAAAAAAGCAAATAAAAGAAACTGTTCTTACGCAAGTTTCATTCCACAGTAGCAGCAAAATTAAATAACATTTGGAGCAAATTAAATATTTCGTTGATAAGTCCGAGAAGTGTTGTAAAAAAACTAAAAATACTACTTAAAAAGTATCAAAATGAAATAAAGCTTAGGTCTAGATCCAACAGTTCTGCAGAATTTTTGATAACAATAAACGATGTGTTTTACATTGGAACGTGTCTGTGTTCAAAAACAGCGCGCTGCTTCTGTGGGTCGATTCCTGTTGACCTGCAAGATTTTATGGTGGACCAGCATAGCACAAGAAATCACACGATTCCCGAATATGTTCAAAACACAGTAGACCAAGACTCAACATTGCCGCCAGTAAGTCACGACCCCACTTATAAGCCTACCTCATCGCACATGGATATTGAATCGGAAACTGACTTCGCGACACCATCCACAAGACCACGAAAAAGAAGGATTTATTGCAAAAGATATGACGCTTTCCATTTTGCCATGATGTGCGATAGGCTTTGTATCTCAGACATAGATTTTAAGGGCGAAAATGGCGAACTTATTGTCATGGATAAAGCGAAAGTGGCTCGCGAAAAACAGAAATGCAGAGATTCCTTGCATCGACAACAAAACAACAATTTCGATTTGATGGCCTTCTCTTTTGATCGCAGAAAAAATAACTATTTGACCAAAGAAAATATATGTGGAAAACACCATCAGAGAGTGACTAAAGAATCCCATATAGTTGTTCTTATCAACTATCAGCTGTTCACCATGAAGTGAAGCCACATAGCTGTTTTGTTTATCAATGTTATCAAGTGTACAGAATAGGGGAGTTAATATGCATTTGATGATATTTTTTAAATACAAAACTTTACTTTTTTAAGGCTGTATCAGATTTTGAAGCCATTGCGTTGGGAAACATGCCTCCATTTATAGAGTCTAGTGACGAAAAAGCTCTGTCTACTGACGTCCAATATTTTTACCGATTTGCAAAAGCGGTTTCTGAAGGTTTTTGCACAGAAGACTTAGCTAACATGAAGCCAGGAAAAATAGTTCACTCGCGTTGGTTGACAAAAGCCAGCAGACTTTTACGCTTATCGTCACATATAAGCGTAAATATAAAAACGCTCGCAAATTTCATAATGAAAGTTTATGTGCTTCGAATGCTTGGACTACATGAATATGATAGATTTGGATGATGTCAACATTTTATCTGAGCCTCCTTTCACAGCCAACATTCCCAACGAACACTTGTTGGAGTACATTGGGTTTGATGCTCCACCATTGGCTGCCCCAAAAATTCCACTACACATTCAAGGAACAGAGCGATGTGTACAGCTTTTGACTAGTGTTTCACAGCGATTTACAGAAAAAAATCGAAATGATGTGATAGCAGTAACATTGGAAAGTCGTACAAGAACGGCTCAAATGGAGTGCAAAAACGATTTAAAAAAATATATTTTATATTAATTTTAACAACATAATAAAAAAATACTATATAAAAAAAAAATTCAATGAAAACTTATCAACACACAACACAAGTTTTGAGGTCGATTTGAGTGGAACAGGGATTGATTTTCGGACCGTGGTTTCTAAGTAAAATTTTTTTATAATTTATCGTAGATTACGATTTTGCTATAACATTTTTGATTTTTTTTTCGCCCATACAAATCTTCCCGCCCTAATATATACATATATGTATCTTGCTTTGTAAGTAGTGTTTATTATAGTTAAAGATTTTCTAAAATGTATATAAATAACCGTACAAAAATAAACATATTTCTTTCTAATCCTATAACAGTCATCTTATAATGTACCAGTTTGTTTGATTTTTATTTTTTAATTTTTTTATTTTTTTTTATTTTTTTCTTGTTGAAATTTCAACATAATCTTCCATTCGAAATCTTTATTAATGTGCTGTTCTGAACTACGACTATTTTTATTGTTTATTATTGTTTTCTCTTTTTTTTTTCTTCCTTAACAATGAAATAACTAATTTATTTTTATAGAAATATATTGTTGAACATTTATTACAAAAAATACGACATTTTATGTTGAAACTTAATTTGTTGTTATTTTTCATAATACAGGAAATTAATTTTAATGTGTTATTTATTTTTATTTGAAATTAAAAAAAAGCATTATTTTATGTTAATTTTTGTTTTTTGTTTTTCATACACTTAACACGTGTTCAAATATTATAACAATTTTATTATTTATATTTTATTTTTATTTATTTGTTCCTTTTTATAAAAGTCATACTAAACTAAAATAATTTATTTGCAAATCATGCCTCTTTAAAACTGCCATAAAAGTACTTTACGCACACATTTTATTATGTAGTATGGTATAAGTTTTTTTTTTTTAATTTTTTGTTGTATAACAATAAAAAAAATAATGTCGATGTCAAGGATTTTCGTTATAATATTAAAACGTTAAAAAAAAAAATAAACAATAATAGTAAATAAAAACACTATTTCTATCGCGTTTAAAAATTTGCAATAAATATTAAATTTAACGATTTTCTTGCAGAAATGTACATAAAGTTAGAGAATTTATTAAGTAACATATTTCAAATTTCTTTATTGTTAGAAAACTATTATATGTTTTTACTGATCTTGCAATTAAAAAATAAAACTATGAAATTACAGAAGATAAACGCATTTTATTACACTTATATCCTACTAAATAAATTCCTTAAAATAAATAAATATGTTCTATAAAAAGAAAAACTAATCGGAAAACATATCGCAATTTGGACAAATAATTTTTGTTTCAGGTTGCTAGTACTGCTTTTGATTGATATCTTTATGTAAATACTTTTCTTGATTCAAGAATAACGCTCATTTTTGCAAACAACATATTATTAAATTTTCTTTACGGAATGAAAAGCACAAAAGCCCCTCGGTTGACCAGGCTATGCTGAAAAAAAAATTGTTACAAACAATTCCTAGAAGGCCGCAAAAGCATGGAAGTTAAAGGATGCCCCGGACGAGAAAAAACATTATTTGATGATCAAAATGAAAAAGAAATCAAATATTTGGTGCCAAAGAATATTCGATTGACACTTAAATACTAAATTGTTGATATTTTTGACTTTGCTTCAAATCTAAATTATTTGCAAAAAGAGCATGGCATTAATATCCATGAAATAATGCTTTATGGCTCCCAGAACGAAATGAAATACATGATAATGGGTGATAAGATTTATATCTATTTATATTTATATCTAAAAAATATATACATACATATATCTATAATATTAATAGGCTAGGCGATTTCTTGTGACTGATGTTTTGTTCTACCGTTTTATCCCGATTTTGACCAATCGTATGTTATTTGAAAGGTATTTCTTTTTAGCCGTTTAGCAGATTTACAGATTTTTAAATTTTTTCCTTTATTTTGAGTAAATTGCATTTAAAGTTGCTACTAACACATAATAAAATTATACAATGCTATGTGTGTGTTTATTAAATTTGTTAATGTGTTTGTAATAAAAATGAGTTTGTGTTTTGTGTTGATTTGTGAATATGGCTATAATTGATTAGCATACTTTTAGGGTCTTTATTTAATGAAAATATAAAATTCCTAGAATTTGCGCCCTAATTTCGAGGACTGGAATCTGCTAGTATCAAATTAAACCCTTCTAATTCATGATGTTCTAATTATAAAATTCCTCAAATATTTCTACTAAAATTAATTCGCTTTAAATATAAAAAATATTTTTTTTATAAAAACAATACTATGGCCTGAAAAGGGTCAGTTGTAACAAAGAATGTTCACGTACTTTATATTTCTCTTTTTATTGATATGAAAAGTACTAATTGATCTCAAATGCAAGCAAAAAACTAGTGCTTTTTAGCGTTTTTCGTTTCATTGTAATTTAGCGCTTTTTGGGGTACATCGCTGTCTATGCCTAAAATACCGCAAAAACCGATCAATCAACCGAATATCGTTCAAAATGTGAAACAAGACCAAATGGATCAGGCCAAGGTCGTTCAAAGATCGAAGTCATGTCAACAGTTTTCTTCGATTATTATAGAAATATGGACAGACGTCTCTTGTTTTTCTACCACGATAATGCACCGTTTCAAACTGCATTGGTTCTAAGCAGCACAAAATTCAACTCAAATTGATCCACAACCAGCGTATTAGCCGGATTTAGCACCGTGGCACTTCTGACTATTCAATAGATTCAAAAGCCCCTCCGGCTACGACGTTTTGAATCAATTGAGGAGATAAAAGCCGAATCGCTGCAAGATTTGCCTTTCCAGAAATCGACTTCAAAAACCCTTTCAAGGATTTAAAAAAAGTTCGATTAAAAAAAATGTATGTGGAAACAATTTTGTCATTTTGTTTTTATTACATTAAATTTATTCTAGTGAAAAAAAGTTTTGAGCTACTTTATCAAGTCAAGTGAAAAACTGTTTAAGGTGATAAAGTAACTTAAACATTTTTTTAGAATTTATTTAACCCATTAGTGCATAAAGCTTCCCATCAAATTTTCTAAACTTTTTTTATTATTATTTTGGTATTAAGTAAGTAGTCTTAGTTTTTATGATTTTTATTTAAAAAAAAACGTTTAACGTAAGTTTTACGAGAGTCCCTTATAAGGGACTTCAGGTTGCATGAGCAGTTTGAGAGTGAAATGTTTTGAAACATTCTTTTGGATGAAGGCCTATTGCATTTTAAACAAATAAAATTGGACTTTTTACCATAATTTGCACATCACTTATCCGTTTTGGATATCCTAAAATGTGATCTTTTCCATCGAATCTTATATCTGCATACATATTTATCCTGTTTGAACCTCTCAGAGAGGGCACTCCAAAATATTCGAACAAGGATATAGCTATATAAAATTATTATTTATAAAAAATATATTATAAGTTTAATAAGTTTCGTAGGGTATCGGAAATGGCAACATTCATATTTAACACTCTAATTTGAAAATTTGTTTTGGAATTCATATTATATTCAAAATAATCGTGTCTCAGCAACACATTTCACAGCATTCCAAAATAAGAGTCAGCAAAATGTAATTATTTTAGAGCAGTTGCAATAACAACTTACAATTCAATTAAATTCGAGAAATAATTTTTGATCTGTAAACATCTATACGCGCAGGGGGGTAAATTTCTATTTCACAATACAATCACAAAAACAGCGTAACATGTAAGACGTAAGACAAAATTGGTGTGACTTATGATTGTATTGGTGTAAAAATTATGTTTTGTGATAACCTTTTTGTCACTGTTGAAAAATAAAAAATGAAAAATAAAAAATTAAAAATGAAAAATAAAAAATAAAATATTTAAAATGAAAAGTAAAAAATGAAAAATGAAAAATAAAAAATGAAGAATAAAAAAAGAAAAATGAAAAATAAAAATTTAAAACGAAAAATTCAAAATGAAAAATGAAAAATAAAAAATGAAAAACGAAAAATAAAATATAAAAAATTAAAAATAAAAAGTGAAAAATGAAGAAGTAAAATAAAAAATTAAAAATAAGAAATGAAAAATAAAAAAAATTAAAAATGTAAACCAAAAATGAAAAATGAAAAATGAAAAATGAAAAATGAAAAATGAAAAATAAAAAATAAAAAATTAAAAACGAAAAATAAAAAAATAAAAAAATTAAAATTGAAAAATGAAAAATAAAAAATGAAAAATGAAAAATAAGAAACAAAATACGAAAAAAGAAAAATAAAAAACGAAAAATTAAAAATTAACCGGTTGAAATAAAAAATAATAAATATTTTTATATTAGCAAAGCCCCTGCAGTTGATTGCTATAAGTGATACATAGATGACGCTTTCTGATCGATTTTAAAAATGTCTCATAAAACAATTTTTAATAACTAGATGTTTACACATTTACCCTGTGAACGGACTCATATGATTTTTTTTTAAACAATATCAAGCTCAAGCTAAAATGTTTTTATACCCTATACCACTATGTGATTTGGGTATAATGACTTTGTGCTGTTTGTTACTACCAAAAATATTTGACCTAGACCCATCTTTTATTATACCGATCGAATCAGAATCACTATCTGATTCGATTTAACGATGTCCGTCCGTCCGTCCGTCCGTCTGAGTGTCCATGTAAAGCTTGTAATCAAACTGCAGCTTGCAAATATGAATATATTTTGATGGAATTTGGGATATAAGATTCTATCGGCCATAGGATGAACGCTATTGAAATTGGTGAGAATCGGTCCATGTTCAGACCTAGCCCCCATACAAATGACCCCTATGAAATCAACATAAATTGCCATAAGATCCAAATTATCATATAAATCTTAGTCAAATTGGGTTCGTATATGTTTATTACATCCATTAATCCGTAGTCCAAAAATGATCCCTATGGGACAACTCTTAGTCATAGGTCCCATATAGAGCTGCTTCCCGATCTTCACTTAAATATATCAAAAAACAAAAATATTGCACGGATTCTTTTCAAATTTTATTTGTATATATTTTTGCAAAATACAAGACTTTACCAAACATGGTCAGGATTGGTCCATTTTTGGGCCTAGTCCCCATATCGATATAGCATCCGATATGAACTTTTTCATATCTGCAGCCAAAAAAATTAATAAAAATCCCACTCAACTTTGGTTTATGCTTATTTTCTATATCCAGTTAGTTGGGCCTGAGAGATAGGGTCTCTAAACGCATGGTATAGGGTATCGTATAGTCGGTCTAGACCGACTATAATTTTCTTACTTGTTACTTTTAATAAAGCAAAAAGCTTAGCACATTTGTTACAAAAATGTATCTATATGTTCTGCAAGACAGGTTATACAGCTTTTTCGGGTTGAGTCACCAACCCTTATCAGTAACCAAAAGCAGTAAGTACCTTGTTTAGTAAAAAGGTAAATTCATATCACCGCTTTAAAAAAAAAACAAAAAATTGCTGAAGGAATTTCGAGATATGGCGATTTCAGCGATTTTTCGCCGACAGAATTTTTGGATAGTTTTTATTTATTTTTTTTTTTTTTTGTGCTATTATTTTCTTTTATTTTAATTTTTTTGATAACAAGCTCAATAAACCCTAATGAAAAATCGTTAAAATCGTCATATCTCGAAAATTTTCTCAGCGATTTTTCTTTTTTTTTTTTGGGAAGCGGTGATATAGAGCTATCAATCTGCCCAGGGGTGTACACTATACGTTTGTGTTGTAGTCTTCAGAAAAGCAATTTTTTTCTGCTCAACTCACATTTAACGTCAAGACGTGCCCTCTTTCGTATATTTAATTTATTAGTTTCTATTTTTAAGAATAGTAAAATAAAAATCTTATTTCGATTTTTATCATTTAATGTTTCAGTTAGAACTCAATCAATCATTAAAATGGTAAAGATCGAAAATAAGATTTTTAATTTTTTTATTTAATAAAACTACTAGAAACTAATAATTTTGTAAAAATCATTTTAAAAAAATATTTTTTTTGCCCTAAAATTTTATTCTAAAAAACTGGTCAAACCTAAGAAACGGGTTTTCCAATAAAAACATAAATAAACCATATCAAAAAAAAAAAAAAAAAAAAAATAAAAAAATTCATGAGATACCTTATACAATGCGTTTATATAATTGGTCATAGGTCCAACTAATTGGGTATAAAAAATAAGTTTAACGCAAATTATAAAAAAGTTCATATCGGATGCTATATTTATATGACAACAAGGTTGAAAAATGGACCGATCCTGACAAGTCATTTCTCTTTGGCAAAAACATATACAAACCAAATTTGAGAAAAATCTGTGAAATAATTCTGGTTGTGATGGTTTAAGGAAAGATCGGGAGGCAGCTTTATATGGAGGCTATGACTAAGAATTGTCCTATAGGGTTTATTTTCAAACTACGAATGTAACAAACATATACAAACCCAATTTTAACAAGATATCTATGATAATTTGGATTTTATGGCAATTTAAGTCGATCTCATAGCGGACATTTGTAGGGGGTCTAGCTCTGGACGTATTTTCACATATTTCAATAGAGCTCGTCCCATAGTCGATAAAAGCTTATAAATAAAATTAATTAAAATATATTCATATTTGGGACCTGTTGCTTGATTAAAAGGTTTACATTGACACACAGACGGACGGATAGATAGACGGACACTCGCACAGACGACTTTTCCGTCTTTCATAACTTATTTGAAAATCTAATGTGGCATTCTCAGCACGATAATGCTCCAATCCATACTGCCCGATCCGTGAAATCGTGGATTAAGAGCCGAAAAGTTGATGTCCTTGAATGGCCACCGACCTCGCCCTACCTAAATATCATAGGGACGTGTGTGGATGGTTGGCTAGGAAAGTGTGTGACTGCGGAAAACAATACAACACCAAAGCCGAATTAATCGAAGGCACGCTTCGTCCACCATTTTATGGAATTACATTGAACAACTTTACAATTCAATTCCCTATCGAATTTTCGAAGTGATTTCATACAAAGGCAGCACCACGCATTACTAATTATCATAAAAATTATCCTTGCTCTAAATACTAATTAAATTGGAATCGCCGTAGATGGCGCTATGCTGCTGACCAATATTTCGCTGCGTTTTTTATGTATAGTTTTTCAAAAAAAAATTAAAATATCTTGAATGTTATAGCAGTCATTATTGTTTTATTTTAAAGAGAATTGATAAGATTCTGCTGGATAAAAACTGTAAGCCTATAACTCAATTGGTTCAGATAATATTTAACATTAAGTGAAAGGAAGAGGGGCACTACCTTGATGACACGCAGCATCTATAATATTAATAGGCTAGGCGATTTCGTGTGACTGATATTTTGTTCTACCGTTTTATTCCGATTTTGACCAAACGTATATTATTTGAAAGGTATTACTTTTTAGCTGTTTTGCAGATTTACAGATTTTTAAATTTTTCCTTTATTTGGAATAAATTGCATTTAAAGCTGCTACTAACACATACATAAAATTATACAATGCTATGTGTGTGTTTATTTGTTAATGTGTTTGTAACAAAAATGAGTTTGTTTTTTGCGTTGATTTGTGAATTGGCTATAATTGATTAGCATACTTTTAGGGTCTTTATTTAATGAAAAAATAAAATTTCCTAGACTTTGCGCTCGAATTTCGAGAGCTGGAATCTGCTAGTATGTAATGAATATTCTTAAAGTCTCAAGTTGGCAACTCCCTAAAACCATTACATGGCAATATGCAATCCATCAGTATACTATGGCAACTCTGTCAGAAGTACCGTTAATTTTTAATTTAATTTAATACTAAGTTAACATTAAAACCACGCGTGTGAACAATATTGACCCAGATTTAATTTTTTATAAAAATATTAATAAAATTTAAAGTTTAATTTGTTGGTTTTTCTTTTAAAGTGCGTAAATTAGTTGCTTAAAAATAAAATTTGAAAAATGCGTGAAAAATGGAATCAATTCATTTCTACTTAGTTTTTTCGTGATGGTCAAGGCTAAAGCAGCACTTTTAAAGCAAAACGTTATACATAATTTACAAGACGGAGTCTCATATCGTGAGATCGCAAATAAAATGTAACGAACGTATCAATGGAATTTGTGTATAAAGTAAAAAACAAGGTAATTTTCATATCATGCTGCAGTCAATACAGCGGTTGAGGTCCAGCAAATACTGAACGAAGAGTATAATTTAGATGTTATCAACAAACCGTTCGAAGTAGTTTGAGCTTCAGTAGTTTCGCAGCCAGAACAACCACTTTTAAACGATAATAACCGCAAAAAAACGGTTAGAGTTTGCAAAGAAGTACTAAATATTCTCTTTTGAAGATTGGATGCGGTGTAGCATGGTCTGATGAGACGAAAATAAAAGTGTTGGTGTAAAAAAAAAGAAAAACATTTGCCAGACGTTCAAGTTTGAAGGAGGATCATTGATGGATTGGGGTTGTTTTCACGGAAACTAGCTTTGTGTACTCCGCCGAATCAGAAGCAAAATAAGTGTCAAGGACTACATAACCATCCGTGAAGACTCATACCTTCCAAGTTTAGATATATTCGGCTTAGAACCAGGACAGGACAACATCTTCATGTGGGACATCGATCACAAGCATACCGCGAAAATAACTAAAGGTTGGTTTGAAGAAAATGGGAATAACATTTTGAATTGGCCTCCTCAGTTGCCAGAGTTGAGCCCGATAGAACACCATTGGTCCATTTCATACGCAAGCTTTTTGACCAGAGAGACCCGCCTAATACCGTTGAGCGTGCTGTTGAAGCTTAGACAAAAATTGATCCAGAAATGCTGATGAATCTAGTAAAAGGTATGCCATTAATAATAAAGGCAGTTAAAAAAGCAATAGCACACCAAATATTAGGACTCAAAAACTACGAGCTCTCTAACTGCAGTCATAAATGTTCACACTTGGGACTATAAATTAATATCGATTTAGACATTATGAAAACAGATTTTTTTTTTTATTATTTTTATTTTTAAGTTCTTCAGATGTAATTTATTAAATACTAACTGACCCGGTAAACGTTGTTTTGCTATGTAACTTATTTCTAGGAATATTTTTGTTGTATTAAAAAAAACGAATTTATTGTAAAGGCCTAGTTAGACACACGTTGTTAAAATCTATCCGTATCGTAAATGTAACGTGGGCATTTAGTGCAATTATAGAACGTAAAATTAACCAAACCTTATCAGCTGTTCTCAAATCTCACTTACAAACGTAGCAAAAATCTATTTTCAACAGATTGGGTTACGTGACAGTTGAGTTCGGTAACTGCTCTAGATGCTTTTCATGTAACAGAAAAAACAGCTGACACGTTTGGTTATGGTTACGTGTGGCTAACTAGGCCTTAAGTGTATGCGGATGCGATGACAGAAAGAGGAATGAAGCACTGTAGACCATGATGGTCGATGAAAACAAATAACATCAACCATTTATTTTCTCAATACAATGCATTTCTTTAACGTAAAGAACATTGAAAAAAAAAATTTTTTTAAATTGGGAAAAAAAATTTTTAAAAAGTGGAAAAAAAAATTTTTTTTTAAATTAAAAATTTTTTTTTATATAAAAAAAAATTGAAAAAATTAAAAAAAAAATTTATGTTTACTTTTTATTGGAATTATAAATATTTACTTCGAGAAATAAACATAGAAAATATTTATTAGAAAAAAATTGATATTCACTGTAAGTCGTAGGGCACACTACAATTTTTTTGTATGGGAGGTGCCACGCCCACTAACGCAATCCCACCCATTTTTGGTACGACTTCTAACATTAACAATCAATTGACGTGCAGAATGTTTCAAGACTCTGGTCATCATAGTACTCTTAATATATGAAGATATGTATTTATCATGTATTTGATCCCGCCCACTTTTCACATAACTTTTCACACTTATAATTCGTGAACACACACCTAGTTTCAAGACTGTCGGGTTTATAGTAATCCAGATAATAATTTTTGTATGGGAAGTGCTACACCCACTATCCCAATCCCGCCCATTTTAGGTACGACTACTCACATTAACAACCAACTGACGTGCAGAAAGTTTCAAGACTCTGGCCATCATAGTACTCTAAATATATGATGATATGTATTTATCATGTATGGGAGATGCCACGCCCACTTGTTTGATCCCGCCCATTTTTAGCTCGACTTTTCACATTACTAACTTATGTACTCCTACAAAGTTTCAGGACTCTTGCTGTCGTAGAGCTCCAGATATATGATGTTAAAATTTTTTATATATGGGAGGTGCCATGCCCACTTCATATATAAAAAAAATATAGCCTATTTTACTTTCGCAATACAAACTTACACACTGTGAAAATTTCAAGAAGATCGGTCCTATGGTTGAGCCACCTATTAATGTCAAACACACAAACAAAAAAATTTTCATTTTTATCTATAATATTAATAGGCTAGGCGATTTCTTGTGACCGATGTTTTGTTCCGCCGTTTTATCCCTATTTTGTCCAAACGTATATTATTTGAAACGTATTTGTTTTTAGCCATTTTGTAGATTTACAGATTTTTAAATTTTTTCCTTTATTTTGAGTAAATTGCATTTAAAATTGCTACTAACGCATACATAAAATTGTATAATGCTATGTGTATGTTAATTTAATTTGTTAATGTGTTTGTAATAAAAATGAGTTTGTTTTTTTTTTTTGTGTTGATTTGTGAATTGGCTATAATTGATTAGCATACCTTTAGGGTCTTTATTAAATGAAAATATAAAATTTTCTAGAATTTGCACTCGAATTTCGAGGGCTGGAATCTGCTAGTATATATAGATAGTTAAAAAATTAAAATAAAAAAAATAAATTAATAAAAATGGAGAGATCTGGCATATTGTGTCAATAATAATAATTTTGTGAATAATTTTGTCTCTAACTATAAATCTAAATATGTACGTTTATAAACAATGCATCAACATAATTCGATCAACATATTTAAAACGAAAATCTTTGCGAACCATCCACGGTCTGGAATTTTACTATAACTATAAGGTTATAATTTAAAGCAAACGTTATTTTAATAAATTAATGTAAATTATGCCTAAGTGTATTTTGTTACATTTTAATTAACAATTTGCCTCAGTGAAGGTGATGATGACATATTATCAACATTAATTTATATAAAGTTAGCACGTTGAAATTGATATAAATGTTGTTGCTAAAACATTCTCAAAAGCATTTTTTTTATCCTCGCGTGCTTCACGTCACCTCACAGTTATACTAACATAATAATTTAACGAAATAATGGAATAAAATTAATTTAGCAATTTCCGCGTGAAAAAAATAGGGAAATAGTATTCAATAATAATATAAAAAAATTCAATCTTTGTAAATAAATAATTAGTATTGTTCGGTTCGAGTAATGTATATAAATTTTTCTAATGTAACAAAAACATGGGAAAAGAAATACTTTCAAACAACACTGCTATTTCATCTTCAACAACTGCCTATAATTCAAGTCACGCTAAATCATCTACATATGTAAGTCATTTAACATTAGAAAGAAAAGAATATGGGAATTGGAAAATTTGTTTCGAGAGATTTAGTAGAACGTACTGAGTTTTTTTTTTTTTTTTTTTTTGCAATTTAGCTTTCTCTACACTAGCATAGCCATATCAACCACAAGGTTTTATAGTTGAAAAATTATTAAAATAAATTATTAGGTAATAAATCTGCATGTTTGTAAAATGTCACATTATTTAGAAATGACATTTTTGACCCATCTAATGTTCGGCAGCGTTAAAATTTTTACGCAATATAAAGAAACACTCCCTAAATAAATGTTTTTTGTAAATTTCTACAAAAAATTTTTATTTAAACACATATACAACTATTAATTTTTAATAATAAATCTACTAATTTAAAGGCTTAACATGTAACCACCTCCTATAAAAAAAACAATTTTTTATATATACATTTTTTCTGCACATTTTAACGCCTACACTTTTTACACCATTCATGTTTATCGTACATGTAATGTTAAATATTTCAAGTGACACTGAGCTCAGTTTTTTTTTATTTGGCACGACATCGTTATTATATGATGATGATATTACAATGAGAAAAAAAGAAGTCTTTAAACTTGTTTTTTATGATACCCGTACTCCAACCAGTGCAATGATGAGTTACTGTACTGTTCGCTTACATGGTGTAGGTAGATATTCAGATTAAAAGTTTTCAAGGAAGTTAGACCAGGTTGTAGATTAGAATTTTGGCGGAACATATTTTCTTTAGTATTTTTTTTTTTTAAGAGACAAATAGTTTTAGACAATCTAAGATAAAATGTTGCAGAGAATTTGTAATACTATATTTTATTAATATGCAAAAAATAATAAATTAGATATGAATACATAGAATTATGGATTTGTTTAGAAAAGGGATTATTTAAATAAAAAATCAATTGAATCTTAAAAGTTATTATCATTACTTCGCTCAAGTTCTGTAAATTGATGTCTTGCAACATATATAGGAACTTAAAAATGTAAGAGGCAATTTTCTACAACTTTCATTGTCTATTTATACATACATTTTCTTCTTTATGTTTACTGCTTTGATCTTTGCTTTGAATAAAAAAAAAATGTCATATCATGATGCTAAACAGTGTTTATATACATTTTTGTTTATAAACATGTATAGAAAAACGCTATGCAACATGATTGATGTTTAAAAATACATGTTTAAATATATTGATATATTGATATTTAAACATGTATATTGATATTTAAACATGTAAATAAACATGTATTTTTAAACATTAATCATATTGCATACCGTTTTTCTATACATGTTTATAAGCAAAAATGTATACAAACACGTTATGGCATATTTTATTCAAATAACTGAGCGCGACCAGAATGACATGGCAACAAAGATCAAAGCAGTACAGAATGCAGAAAAATCTGGTATGAAGATAAACTTAGCACGGACCAAGATAATGCGTATAAACTCTTTAAACAACAACAGGTAGTCCATCGCGAGGAATTAAAAGGAGTTTCCAAATTCAGCCACTTAGGCGTTATATATTAGCTGCAACGGGTGGTTCCAGTGACGATGTACAGAATCGCATTAATTTTAGCAAGCCATCATTTAGAGTTCTAAATTCCATTTGGAGGTCTCCTTACATATCAAGAAGAACCAGAATTAACATTTTCAATTTTACATAAAAACCAGTACTTTTCTATGGATACGAATCTTGATGCAAGTGTTTAAAAACCGATGTCTGCGGAATATCCTCAGAATATTCTGGCCTCAGACAATATCAAACAAAAGACTGTGGAGCGCAAAAAAAGAAATCTCAATAAAAAAGAATTTCTTATAGAAAATAGAGCTGAATTGGGCATGCCCTACGAAGGCCACTTAACGATACAACAATTAATACTATAAATGATATCCCCAAGGTACCCGAAAAAGGGGTAGACCACGACACACATGGCACCGCCGGAATAAACAAAAGCAGAAACGAAATTAAAGCACTCGCATTGGACAGAATTTAATGGAACAGATATATTATGGCCCTATGCTCCTTATAGGATTAATGGTAGCTAATATATATATAGCATAGCCCAACACTAGAAATTCGAGTGCAAATTCTAGGAAATTTTATTTGTTCATTAAATTTTTTCTTTCAACGCTTTTTTAATCTATATATATATAACAAATTTATGAATACTAGCAGATTCCACCCCTTGAAATTCGAGTGCAAATTCTAGGAAATTTTATTTTTTCATTAAATAAAGACCCTAATGGTATGCTAATCAATTATAGCTAATTCACAAATGAACACAAAAACAAACTCATTTTTTTACAAAAACATTAACAAATTTAATAAACACACACATAGCATTGTATAATTTTATGTATGTGTTAGTAGTAACTTTAAATGCAATTTACTCAAAATAAAGGAACAAATTTAAAAATCTGTAATTCTGCAAAACGGCTAATAAGAAATACCTTTCAAATAATATACGTTTGGTCAAAATCGGGATAAAACAGTAGGATAAAACATCGGTCACAAGATATCGCCTAGCCTATTAATATTATAGATTTAAATAAAATTCATTAAATTTCAATAGAACTTATTTTGGAAGATATATAAATGGGTTCGTTAATAAATAACAATTGTAATGAAATTCGATTAAAAAATAAATGCACAGTGAATGAATTGTGAATTGGCTAAAATTGATTAGCACAACTTAAGGCTCTTATAAAATTATTTATTATAAATATTTTATTTTATTTAATTTAATAAATTTTTAACACAAATACATACATAAATTTTATCATTCTGCACTACTCCTCACTATGCCAAATTTCGCACGCCTCCGTACGTGACTTTTTTGCTTAAAAACTGTCACAAAGATTGTCATTCACGAATTAATATATACGTAGAACTGAGCTCAATCAATAAAATCTCATCCTAACCTTATTCTTTTTGTTATTATTGTCTTAAACATTAATATTACTAAGCAACATGTTGCCGAAACATTTCATAATTATGTTTAAAAATTTCAATTGACAGATTCCCAAAATTTAGGACGATCATACAATCGAAATTAAATTGCAAAAGCAAATTCATGTTTTTTCTCAATATTAAGCAGTGAATACAAGGTTACCTTCCCTATAATGTAACTATGTTTTAATTTTTTTTTTTGTGCTTCATTGTTTAAAGATAATGAAGCTTAAAAAGTTAATTAAGTGCATAGAGTGTTATTTTTTTGTCGTGTGGCTCAAATATACAAAAAAAAAAAAGTGATGACAATAAAGAATAAAAAGTTATGCTCAAACTCTTTGCAAAAAACTTAATGGCAGAAGTTTGTTTTCTACGAAGTAAACAGTATGTTTCACAATGATTAATTAAAATTTGAAGTAGAAAAAAAATAGTTAATATTTAAGGAAATTTAAAGTTGTTATTGACTTATGAATATATAAAATCATCATATCCAATTGCAACATTTAATGTATGGAGGATTTGTAAACATTGTACAGAAGGATTGTGGAGAACAAACAAATTATTTTAGAAAAATATAACTTGCTTGGAACTGGTAATAGAAATTAAGATTTGATGTGATATATATTGCAATATACTTAAGTAAACAACTAACATTATTCTAAGTTTTTAGTAAGCTCATTTCTCCTATATCAGTGAGCAACAATGTTGCTTAAATGTTTTATTTTGTTGAATTAGTATTGAAGCATTTTTTAACAAAAAGTTTTAAATCTTGACCATGTTACTAAACATTTTCTTCTTTACCATATATAGTAAGATGTTGCTGCCGGTGTTAATTCAGTAAGTTAAATTAAGATATTTCGTACACCGTTTAGCAACATTTAAACTTAAAATCATAACCACAAAATAGGTTACCGATTTTGTTAACGTTCAATTGGTTGTTTTTGTTGTTTTGAAGAAAGGTTATAAAGAAAAAAAATTAATGAATCCAAAAATAAATTAATAGATAGTTAGTTTATGTATTGTTATGGAGAGACCCTTGCAACATAGAGAACTAAGTGTCAGCTTTTATGCACATGTTTTCTTTTTTCTATAAATCTTGAAAAAAGTATTTTTAAAAGTGTTCCGTGTTGCAGGCCACTATAGAATTTTGTTCTGATTGCTGCTCAAAATTGTGAATAAATGTTGCTGGTAATTATAAATGTTTCAGTTAAATGTCTCATCAAAAATATGATTTGTTTAGGACCTTAATGCATTTTGCAAACAATTTTATCGTTAAATTTAACATATTAACTTTTTTCTTTGCATATCTGTTATATTATCATGTTTTAATTAACTTTTTTTTTTAATCAAGATTTTGCAAAATCTAAAAAAACAAAAGTTTAATAAAAAATAAATTGATACAACAAATCCCACATTTATTCATAATGCTTTTAAATAATTGTAATACCTCTCTGATTAGCATATAATATGCATAAACTCTTTTATTAACTAAATGTTTTGCAATTAATTGTAATTAACAATAATTTTGCACAATATTTATAACACTTTTTGAACACTTGTCTTATTATGATTAATATATACAAATGTATATATAAACCAAGTAAAAAAATTTGTTATTACCATTACTACAAATTTGTTGTTAAATAAAAAAAAAAACCAACCAAACCATGTGTCAGACTATTATATGTCTGTCACTGCAAATTGACATTGATATATGAATGTCTGCATTAAGAAAAATACATTCATTATATAGAAAGAAAAAAACACTATTAATATAATGATAAAGAGATCTCATATACAAGAAAAATCAATAAACATGTATTAATCGATTTACGCGGTTCTCTAAAGATAATAAAAAAAAACTTTCAAGAAAATTATCATCTGACAATTAATCGGGGATAGTTTAAAAGTCCGTTAAAATTAAAAAAAAAAACTTACAAATTAAACTTACAAACTATTACAAATTATCTTAGGATAAAAAATGTTGCTAGCAACATGTTGATAAAATTATGTTTCTGGATTTTAATACGAAAATGAAAAATTTCGCATGAAAACCCTCTGTTTAAAAATAAAAATAATAATTGTTATCTTTAGTTTTTTCAACAAAAAATTTTAAACAAGCCCTTTGGTTACAGAAACATGATCCTAAAAACTTAATAATCAACATTGTGTAATAAAAATATCATTACCTACATTATTTTGTCAGAAATAAGTATCGTAAAAGCAACTTAAAATATAAATTTATATATTTTTTTACTGAATATAACTCGACTATAATATTTTCATTTAAAAAAACAAATGAGTGTCGGAAGATTATAAAATGTCGGGTTTTTCGTGAAGAGTAGTAAAAATTGCGTGAATCATTAAAAAAAGCTGCTATCTAAAATATTAATAGGCTAGGCGATTTCTTGTGACCGATGTTTTGTTCTACCGTTTTATCCCGATTTTGACCAAACGTATATTTCTTGAAAGGTATTTCTTTTTAGCCGTTTTGCAGATTTACAGATTTTAAAATTTTTTCCTTTATTTTGCGAAAATTGCATTTAAAGTTGCTACTAACACATACTTAAAATTATACAATGCTATTTGTGTGTTTATTAAATTTGTTAATGTGTTTGTAATAAAAATGAGTTTGTTTTTTTTTTTTTTGTGTTGATTTGTGAATTGGCTATAATTGATTAGCATATCTTTAGGGTCTTTATTTAATGAAAAAATAAAATTTCCTAAAATTTGCACTCGAATTTCGAGGGCTGGAATCTGCTAGTATATATTAACTGACTTTTTTTTCACTTTTTGCACGATTTTTTTCAGATATTTTTGCTCTAAATTCTATCCCAAAATTTTGAGTGGTGTTCCTCCAATGAATACAGTAGTTTACTTAACTAGTTATATAATCTTCATACATGCACAATATTTAACATAAAAATCTTTTTTTAAGTTCTTTCTATTTTATTTGATTTTATTTTCTTTTAGAAAAATAACACGAAAATTAAAATATTCGCTTGGGATCAATTCATTATATTTTGTCAGTATTTACAACAGAATATGATTCATGTAATTTTCTTTCAATTAGAAATTCGAAAGCAATTTTAAAGTTTCCATTTCCATTGTTGTAACCGAAAATAATTATTAATACAGATTTAATTTGCAGTATATTAAAAAACAATTTGTTACGATACCTGTTAACAAATGTGCAGCTTAAAATATATTGTTATAATTAAATTATTTTTTCCAATCACCAATATTTAGGATTGAAACATAATATATTGGATTGATATTAGTTGCCTCATTGGAATTAGTTTATCTTGTGAAAAGACTGCGAATGGTAAGCGGAACTAATTTTGTTATTGTAGGTACTTAATTTTATGAGAGTTAAGTTTATAAGGCAGTTAATGAAGAAATTCTATTGCATTTCAATATATTAAATAATTACAATAAAAATTCTTGTTTCCAAATATATTTTTTCTAGTACGGGTAGTAACCGAAATCCAACCAATTCATTTTTTGTACTAAGAAATGTTCTACAAGGATTATTTTTCGACCATTATTAATGGGTTTACAAACCTACAAACCAAATTTTACAGGGATCTATATGATAATTTGTTTCTTTCTTTTAATAGATCTCATAAGAGACTTCCATCTCGACCACTCTTAGTCTAAGGCAAAAATTAAGGGTCAAACTGGATCGTAAAATATCATTTAAAGAACATTTAGAAATTAGCTGTTCGAAGGCAATCAAATGAGGTAGATCACTCTTTCCGCTTCTAAGTAAAAAAGTAAACTAAATATAAAGAATAAACTCCTTTTATATAAAACTAGCAGATTCCAGCGCTCGAAATTCGAGTGAATTTCTAGGCAACTTAATTTTTTATCTTAGCCAATTCACAAACCAACACTTTTTTGGTTTATTATTATTGTGAATGAAGATAACAAACTCATTAACAAATTTAATAAACACACACATAGCATATATATAATTTTATGTAGGTGTTAGTAGCAACTTTAAATGCAATTTAGTCAAACTAAAGGAAAAAAATTAAAAATCTGTAAATCTGGTGAACAGCTCAAAAAGAAATACCTTTCAAATAATATAAGTTTGGTCAAAATCGGGATAAAACGGTAGAACAAAACATCGGTAACAAAAAATAGCATAGCCTATTAATATTATAGATGTGTATTAGACCAATACTTACTTACGCATGCCCAGTACGGAAAAATTGTGCAAAACTCATAAAAGAAGATTACAAGTTAACCAAAATAAGAACCTGAAAATCATGTACAACCTCCCTTGCAGATTCCCGACCAAAGACTTATAACTTATAAACAAAAAACTATTAATTCCGTAATTGAGGAAATGACTCTTACATTCAAGTAAAAATATAGAAGCTGAAATCACGAACATCTGAGGAGTTTAATCTATTAAATGTAGATGACATTAGTGGTTGTGTTATAACCTTCTCCCATTTTTTCACTTTTAATTTTCTTCCTTTTTTCTTTTCTTTCTTTTTTGTGATGTAGGATGTAGGTTTTTTACTATCTTTTTCCTATAATTTCTGTTGAGTTTATTGTTATTATTATTCTGATATTTATTATAATTAAAATTACAATAAATCTTAAAAACTAGAGCACTAGCAGCTTAGGCTATCGGCTTGAGTTTATATGTGATAAAATATTTTTAATTTTTGTAAATAACTGTTGTAATATCTTTAGATAAACTCTCACAATTATTTAAGGTTTTTTATAAATATTTGTAAAATTATAATAGAAAGTACCCTTTCAATATAAAAAGGAACCTTTTCCATAAACAGTGTATTTCAATGAAAAGTACCTTCTCACAAAAATGATGTAAATTTTCTTTTGCTTTTGTAAATTTGTATAAAAAGTAATTTTTTACGAAACATTTTGCAAGAAATTGATATTGTTTCTTTCGCTTATTATTTTTAAATAATCATATTTCCAGCATATTTCCATAAACAGCGTATTTCAATAAAAAGTACCGTCCGACAAAAAAAGTGTTTACTTATCCTACAATTGTTTAAAATTTTTATAATAAGTATTTTTGTACCAAAATGTTGCAAGAAATACATATAGTTTTTTGTATTCTTTTCAAATATTCATATTTCCAGCAACAGTTTCTAACAAATGTAGCGAATTTAAAAAAAAATATACTTCAAAATTGTATTGTATAATCCAAGATATTTAATTTAATTATGTTTTAACAAGAAATTTATCAGAGTGCGGTTTCAATCCAGGCATAGATGTAAAACTATTACATAATAATTTCTTTTGTCCATTTCAATTTTTTTTTTTTATTTTTTTTTTTTGTTTTTTTTTTTTTTTTTTTTAGTTTACAAACAAACTTTGACAGTTGTATTTTGATTCATTTAACGAAAATCTGTTATTGAATATGATATTATGTGAATGATTATTGTACTTATTCTGAATGACAAGTAATTTTTTTATTGAATATATTGTTAGGCTAACAACTGAACATTAAAAAAAAAAATAGATTGTATGTATATTGAATAATGAAAAAACAAGATTTTAATATGTTTAAATTGAAAATAAAAACACGTTTATAGGTGTAATTTGAAAACTGATTCAAATATTAAAAGATACACTGGTTAATATAACGGTAAATTTTACAAGTATTATTACTAATTGGCACTCATGGCTGGCGCTTACACATATACTTGTAAAAGTAGGTGTGTAGCTACAGTGGGTGCCTTATAATTAGATATTTGAGGGAACATAAAGTTTATTGACGAATGAAGCAGACATTTTAAATTAAAAGATTGTTAAATTTCTTCTGAAATTTCAAGAAATCGAACCCTGATCTTTTGTTTGTATGTCAAACAAATTTATATAATTTCTTGTTAAATATATTTATTTATGTTATTAAATATCATTTAATCTAATCTTATATCTTTGGTTTTCATATACAATGCTGCTGCTATGTATAACCTGCTGTACAGGTTTCTGAACTAATGTTTGTCATTTTTGCAAATATATCTTGAGTTTCAAACAAAAAGTTGACACAAGAGATTTATTTCAAATGATAATTTAAATAATAGTGATGTGCCAGCTTGCCTGCCTATTTGCATATTTCTGCTGCTTTGAGTTTAAAGTTTTATTATTTTGCTAATCTACTGCATCGAGAGTCGTAAAAGATTTGAAATATGTTGCAATAAAATTGATGTTGCAACATATTAAATGATGGCTGTTAGAAATAATGTGATGTTCGAACAAATGTGGCAGCAAGCAGTTAACTTTTGCAAATAGATTTAACAATTGATTTTTTATTACTTGTTAACTTTGTTTGCAAATGTTAAAGTGTGATGTATGAGTATGTCAAATATTTAATGAATCTTATTGAATTTATGGTTTTATTTAATAATAAAACGAAAAAGAATATTCAATATTTGTTGAACATATTTAACGTTCTAAAAGTTATTCAGATTCTACTCGTAAGATCTATAAAATAAAGTGTTATTGCAATTAAATTTATTATTATTTATTATTTTATGAATCCATTATTGTAGCTAAAAAAATATATATATTTTTTAAAAGATTTTACTGTTTCAGACAATTTTATTATATATTTTTTTAAAAATTAAAAAACTATAACAATGATATTCTTCGTATTATTTATGTATATTTAACACAAACTTCAGAATCGGCAATGTTGTCATCATCATATGTATAATACAGATATTTTTAGACTCTGTTTTCATTAGTAATATGTAATTGTTTAAATTGCAACAAGTTGCTCAACATAGAATACAAGAATGGTGCTAGAACAACCTGAACTGACGTATAGATGGCGGCTGAAAAAATTACTTGGATGAAAAGTTGAAACCTTGTAAAACATATGCCTAAAGTTTAGAACTTTTTTTTTTTTTTTTTTTTTTGTAACCATAAAAAGTAAGAGGATCTCAATGAATTTGTACGCATGGAAACCATTGGTCACAGTTATGTAAATCAATATTTTGATTTGAAAGGTCTCCGTCCAACCATTTCAAAAAGTACTATATATGCATTGCAGCATATTCACCAAAATTTGGAGATGAGAATGACGTCCGAAAGGTGGGTGTCGCGTTTGCTCACAATAGAATAAAAACAGCGTCGTGAAGATGTTTCAATAGTGTTTGGCGATGTTGCACCGCCATAAAGCTGAGTTTTTGCATCGATTCGTAAGCATGGATGAGACATTTGTTCGCCAATTCAACCTAAGACAAAGGAACAGTCAAAACAGTGGACTGAAAGAGACGAATCGTGGGCAAGGCTATGGCGTCTGTTTTTTGGAAAGCTCGTAGGATAACTTTTATAGATTATCTTCGAAGAACAATCAATGACGAGTATTATGCTAACTTATTACAACGTCTGAGTGATACAATTAAGGGAAAAAAAGGCCACATTGGCGAAAAAGAAAGTGTTGTCAATTCATACATCCACTATTGCGATAGCCAGAATCCATGAATTAAAGTTCGAATTGCGTCATCATTTCCAAACTTCAGAATATGGCTCGGTGGTAAAATATTTGCCAACAATGAAGAGGTGGAGTCTGCGGTTGCTGGGTATCTTAAGGAGCTAGACAATTCTTACTATAAACAGGGTATCGAAGCTATTGAAAATAGCTAATGTATCGAGCTAAATGAATATTATGTTGAGAAATAAAGAAAACTTTCTCTAACTTGTTGTCTTTTCTTTGTCAGATCGGGTTATTCTAGGATAGCCCTTGTAGTATAGATATGTTTAGACTCTGATTTTTTAAGTTAATTGTACTCAATTTAAATAGCTACATGTCCCTCGGCATGGAATATGGAAGCAAAAACTATAAATATACGTAGAGGTTTTGTTTCGCTCAAGAGTGTAAAAATAGAGTTAAAAAGTGAGGGAATTCATTTTGATGGCTTGTTTGTACTCATTTTTAAAAAGCAACATGTTGCACAACATGGATTATTGGACCAAGAGTCAAAATATAGGAAAAGCAATCTCCTTCCGCCCAGTCTCCGAACTCAGAAAGGAACCATATTGTGTTGCTCAACAGTGTTTTTATAAATTTTTTTCTGATAAAAATATAAAGGAGAACGGTCTGCAACATGGTTGACGCTAAGAACACAATGTTTCAACTTCTCAATAACGAACAAAACGTTTGCAAACAATGTTGCAAAAATATCTGACACATTTCTGATTTACCATAAATGAGTTTTCAGAAAGTACTTTTCAGAGTTTGAGGATAGACTTTGGTTGAAGTAGCAAAAATATGAATATATTAAATTTTTAGCTGGGCGTAAGCTCATATATGAGTAACTTCAGGTTAAAATATTGTACAATAAACCGAAAGAAAGCAGGATTTTATAATTTTGTTATACATTTAATAAAAAATCATATTTTTAAATAGACAGAATACTTCGAAAATTTTGGGTCCATATTACTCTAGTTATGTGTATATATATAAAACCCTACAAACGGGTTACATTACACCGGAAGTCTTCGTTTTCCTAGACAAAAATGGATATATCCTGAACGAAATAGACATGCCTAAAATCTACCACAATAATAGAAGAGCCAACATAACAACTATAACAGGTAACCAATTAGCAACCGAGAATATTAGATTCGACACTAGAGGACAGCAATCTTTATCAAAAAAAAAAAATATATATACTGATTAGTACGAAGCAGAAGTTGTATGGTATAAAGTGCAGGTACGAGTGTATGTGACATAGAGGCAGGTTCAAACCTCTGTAGTAACTTTCATATAGAGACGATCTAATCAATTTTACAATATAACAATTATTGCAATGTTTAATACAATCACTGGAACATGTTCAAGAACATGTTCTGTTTTTTTTTAGCAGTACACGTGCAAGAAAACGAACTTAAAATAAAGCTACACTCGAATCTGAGTGGGTTATGTGTGTTCAAAACAAAAACTACGTGATAGAAAAATGTTCGTGTAGATAATGAAATATTAAAACGAAACGCAGTCACGATTGTATTCGACACCGTATAAAATTTAGAAACACACATAATTGATATGAAAATAAAAATATGTGTAGGCTGCTTTAGAACAGAACATTGTGTGTTTGATGTGTGTATTTTCTGAACCTTGAACTAAAGTTAAAAATAAAATCAGTAGATTTAGCTCTAAATGATTAGAAAGACTTAGGATAACTATGATGAGGTTAAAAGACTCCATGATCCTGATCTTCCATTTATGAATAAAAAATATATAAATAATAAAAATACTGTAATAAGTAAATAATACTTATGTTAATATATGTATATAGGAATATAATTAATTGTATGTACTATACATTGTTTGTATGTATTCTCATGTATATATGTACGGATGTTTTAATCTCATTGGGGATTTAACTCATGTGATGATATAAATTTATGTAATTTGCTTATTATTGTAATATAAATTGTAAATAAATTATTGAGACACAAAAATGAATAATAATTATTTTCTAAAAATATTCTGTACCATACAGATATCGAAAATTCTATGGTTTCATGTGAACAATAATATCATGTTTATATATAAACAATGTGTATAAACATGTTTTATACACATTATGGATTAAAAAGATGGAAAAATCGAGTTTTGAATGGTACGGCTGTTTAAAATCTATAATATTAATAGGCTAGGCGATTCCTTTCTACCGATGTTTTGTTCTACCGTTTTACCCTGGTTTTGATCAAACGTATATTATTTGAAAGCTATTTCTTTTTAGCTGTTCACCAGATTTACAGATTTTTATTTTTTTTCTTTATTTTGAGTAAATTGCATTTAAAGTTGCTACTAATACATACATAAAACAAGTAAGAAAATTATAGTCGGTCTAGACCGACTATACGATACCCTATACCATGCGTTTAGAGACCCTATCTCTTAGGCCCAACTAACTGGACATAGAAAATAAGCAAAAACCAAATTTGAGTGGGATTTTTATTAATTTTTTTGGCTGCAGATATGAAAAAGTTCATATCGGATGCTATATCTATATAGGGACTTGGTCCAAAAATGGACCGATCCTGATCATGTTTGGTAAAGTCTCTTGTATTTTGCAAAAATATATACAAACAAAATTTGAGAAGAATCAGTGCAATAGCTTTGTTTTTTAATAGATTTAAGTGAAGATCGGGAAGCAGCTCTATATGGGGTCAAAGGGATCATTTTTGGACTACTCATTAATGGATGTAATGAACGCATACAAACCCAATTTGAGTAAGATCTATATGACAATTTGGATCTTATGGCAATTTATGTCGATTTCATATGGGTAATTTGAATGGGGGCTAGGTCTGAACATGGACCGATTCTCACCATTTTCAATAGCGTTCATCCCATGGCCGATAAAAGCTTATGTACCAAATTTCATCAAAATACATTCATATTTGCGACCTGCAGTTTGATTACAAGCTTTACATGGACACACAGACGGACGGACGGACGGACGGACGGACGGACATTGTTAAATCAACTCAGAAAGTGATTCTGATTCGATCAGTATAATTAAAGATGGGTCTAGGTCAAATATTTTTGGTTGTTACAAACAGCAGCACAAAGCCATTATACCCAAACCACATAGTGGTATAGGGTATAATTATACGTATGCTATGTGTGTTTATTAAATTTGTTAATGTGTTTGTTAATGAGTTTGTTTTCTTCATTCACAATAATAATAAACCAATTGGCTAAGTTGAAAAAATAAGATACCTAGAAATTGCACTCGAATTTCGAGTGCTGGAATCAGCTAGTATATTTAAAATAAATAGAGCCAATCGGTGTTCCATCGTGAAATTTACAGGATATCTTAAGAAAATGTAAGCGAATATACGTACGGCTTTTTATACCCCATACCACTATGTGGTTTGGGTAGAATGACATTGTGCTGCTGTTTGTAACTACCAAAAATATTTGACCTAGACCCATCTTTTATTGTATCGAGCGACTCAGAATCACTTTCTGAGTCGACTCAACGATGTCCGTCCGTCCGTCCATCCGTCCGCCCGTCCATCCGTCTGTCCGTCTGTTCGTTTATGTGTCCATATAAACCTTGTAATCAAACTACAGGTCGCAAATATGGGTATATTGTAATAAAATTTGGTACTTAAGTTTTTATCGGCCACAGAATGAACGCTATTGAAATTGGTCCATGTTCAGACCTAGTCCCCAGACAAATGACCCCTATGAAATTGACTTAAATTGCCATAAGATCAAAATTATCATATAGATCTCGGTCAAATTGGGTTTGTGTGTGTTTATTACATCCTTTTATCATTTGTCCAAAAATCAACCCCCATATGGCGATTCTTTGTCATAGCCACCATATAAAGCTGCTTCCCGATTTTCACTTAAATCTATCAAAAAAAAAAAAAAATAATGCACAGATTTTCCTCAAATTTGGTTTGTAATATTTTTTCAAAATATAAGTGACTTTACCAAATATGGTCAGGAGCGGTCCATTTTTCGACCTAGTCCCCATATAAATACAGCAAAAGATATGTATGCACTTTTTTATATCTGCTGCCAAAAAAAAAAAAATAATAATGCCACTCGAATTTGGTTTATGCTTATTTTATATATCCAATTAGTTGGACCGAAGAGATAGGGTCCCTAAGCCATCGTATAGGGTATCGTATAGTCGGTCTAGACCGACTATAATTTTCTCACTTGTTTAAATTTTGTAGGGGTGGGCTGATTGTAAAGTACATAAATGAAGTTATAAACGAAAAAAAGGAGGCGAAGTCATTACGAAATTTAGACTAAATAAAAATAAATAAATAGAAGCAAAAGCTTTTAAAAGCATTAACCAAAAAAATTTGTTCCGTCTTCATCAATTTGAATGTTTGTATAGAATATCATTAGGTATTAATGTGTAAACATCTATACGCGCAGGGGGGTAAATTTCTATTTCACAAAACAATCACAAAAACAGCGTTACATGTCAGCCGTAAGAAAAATCGGTGTGACTTATAATTGTATTGATGAAAAAATTATAATATGTAATAACCTGTTTGAAAATGAAAAATTAACAATGAAAAAAGAAAACTGAAAAATAAAAAATTAAAAATAAAAAATGAGAAATGAAAAATAAAAAATGAAAAATAAAAAATGAAAAATAAAAAATTAAAAATAAAAAATTAAAAATTAAAAATGAGAAATGAAAAATAAAAAATTAAAAATAAAAAATAAAAAATGAAAAATAAAAAATAAAAAATTAAAATAAAAATGAAAAATAAAAAATTAAAATGTAAAATAAAAAATAAAAAATGAAAAATAAAAATAAAAAATTGAAAATAAAAATAAAAATAAAAATAAAAAATTTTAAATTAAAGATGAAAAATTAAAAATGAAAAATGGAATATGGAAAATAAAAATGAAAAATAAAAAATGAGAAATGAAAATTAAAAATAAAAAATGAAAAATGAGAAATAAAAAATTAAAAATAAAATATGAAAAACGAAAAATAAAAGACGAAAAATTAAAAATGAAAAATAAAAAATAAAAAATGAAAATTAAAAAATGAAATATGAAAAGTAAAAAATGAAATATGAAAAATAAAAAATTAAATATGAAAAATAAAAAATGAAAAATAAAAAATGAAAAATAAAAAATGAAAAATAAAAAATGAAAAATAAAAAATTAAAAATTAAAAATGAAATATGAGAAATAAAAAATAAGAAATGAAACATTAAAAATAAAAAATGAAAAATAAAAATTGAAAATTAAAAAATGAAATATGAAAAGTAAACAATGAGATGTGAAAAGTAAAAAATGAAATATGAAAAATAAAAAATAAAAAATGAAAAATAAAAAAAAAAAACGAAAAATTAACCGGTTGAACTAATAAATAATAAATATTTTTATATTAGCAGAGCCCCTGCACTTGATTGCTATAAGTGATACATATTTAGAAGACGCTTTCTGTTTGATTTTAAAAATGTGCCATAAAAAATCTTTAATTACTAGATGTTTACACATCTCCCCTGTGATCGGACTCACGTGATTTTTTTTATGTTTTTAAGAATTTTTAAATGCGAATAACTTAAAAACATTAAACTAAATTTTTTTTCTTGGAAATCGCACTCAATATTTTCATAAAAAGAACATAAAGCCGGCGCTGTCAAATAAGTGAAGGTTTTACTCGAAATTATTTATATGTGCTTAACTTTTTGTAATTATTAAATTAACTAAAACTGAAAATTATATATCTAACAACATTGTGGATATATATACCAGACAGTTTACATCAACTGTCTGATTGAACGTATTAGCTTTATCTTTAAATTTATCTTTAAGCAAAATTGCTTTAAATAATTAAAAAAAATTATGAAGAGTTGTAAAATAGTTTTAAGTTCTCCATATATTTTTTAACAATTTGTTATTTCCATGGAGTTGGTAATAAATGTGAGAACAATAACTCTAGCTGACTTTACGATGTTGTTTACTTTAGGACAACAATGTTTGTAAACAAAGTTACTTTCAAATTTTTAACATTTTTATTATATTGACGGTATTTTTATGGAGTAAGGTAATTATAAAAATAGTAAATAGACTAATTTACAATATTTTTTGCTGTTGGAATTTTTGAATTTTTACGATATTTTAGTTTTTTTTATTAATATTTGTTAACAATTTGTTTTCATATTCCAAGATCAAAGTGCAGTTTGACATTTTAGTCAATTTTTTAAACAACGTGTTTAACAACAAATGTATCTTTGCCATCAAATGATTTTTATTCAAATATGTTGCGTGATAAAGAAAGTCCATTTATTTTAATATTTATTTATCTCCAACTAGAACACCAATCATTTTGTATTACCAGTTGCTGAAAATGTTTATCAAGATTTTTTTTTGGAACTAGTTCTTCTTCAGTTAAACTTTGAATTTAAGTTTTAGTTGCTGGATTTTTTTCTTATTTGCAAATAATATAATTTATGTAAAAAATCTCAACATACCTTTTGAACTAGTCAAACTGTGACTAAAATTATTCCAAAAATTCAGCCTACAGCCGAAGACTTTCATTTCTTTAACACGTTCCTTCATATTGCCCAGTACACTGGTTTCCGCGAGACTAACACACGGAATCATTTGATGTTAACACAAAAATGTTATGTAACAAATGAAGTACGCCACTTTTTTTAGATAATTTTTTTCAATTATTTTAATTTTCTTACACTTTCTTCATTAAACAAATGAAACATTTAAACAATTTTTTTTTAAATGCAAATAAAAAAATTTTTTTAATTAAAACCTAAAAAGAAAAAATAAAGTTTAAATTAATATAAATACATATAATTGAAGAGAAGAGCATAACAAACCATAATTTTGCGCAAAACCATTTTTAAGTTATTGAAAAATATTTGAAGTTAATTAACTTGTAGTTTTCAACAATGCATTGTAAGTAATTAGTCTTACAATTTATATATATGCTGCAATAAATATTAATTAAAAACAACAACAACAAATGTTTAACAAACCATATAAACGTTTTAGAAACATAAGCGATTTGCTGTCTGAAAATAAATTAACCCATCGTTGAATGTCAGTATTGCATGATAAAAAAAATTAGCATCGAATTAATTAGTAATAAAAGAGTTATAATTTTTCCCCAGTACTATCCGTATTGTTGCTTTTAACATGTTGTGCTGGCAACATGTTGCTATAAAAACATTTTCTGAAAGTCATTAGCGTATGAGAAGAATAACAAAACAAATGGAGTATTTTAAAAATCATGGAAGAAAAGCATTTACAACAAAAACTTTAAAAAATATTTCTATACCATGTTTCTAATGTTGCTAGACACATTTTTCATAAAACTTGTCATGCAGTTCCATAGAAATTAAGGCGTTAAATCGAACAAAATGCTGGGACAATTAGGCTTGAAAAATAAAGTATAATATTGTTTAAAATATAATGTTGTTTAAAAAAACAGACACAGAAAAGGGGGAAATGATCACAGGAATGCTAAAAATATACTTTTATAATTCGTAAATAGATCAGGAAATTATTTACATTTAAAATATTAAAAGTCAATACATTGAAACATTAAATAACATTTTTGTATCTAAACAATGTATCTAAAACGTTTTTAAATTAAATCACCATATTGACAAGAAAGTTCTTCTCTGGTTATTATATTCAAGAGCTTAAATTTGTATATTTGACAGACGTGACAATGCAAATGGGCTCTTATTTCTTAAATCTTCAACTTAGAGTGTATGTCGTTTGTCTAAAATCCAAAAACGGTCATTTATATCACATGATTTCGAGACTAGGCTAAATAAACAACAAACCATATGCTGAAATAGACAACATGTTGCAGAAAAATGTCTGAAATATTTCATGGAAACCATTTGGTTATGAGACATTGTATAGAAGCACAAACTATAAATATACGAAGAAATTATTTTTCGTACAGCCACTGAAATCAGAAGGAAGCTAGATTTTGTTGTTCAACAATGTTGCTATAAACATTGTTGGTTATAAACATTTATATAAAAACTGTTTGCAACATGACTGATGTATAATATATAAAGGGTCCGCCATCTAACGTTTTTTTTTTTTTTTCAACTAGTGCTTATTTCGTGAATGGTAACACTTGCTTGAACAACGCTGGAAAATATTGCGACATTACTTTGAAAATCATGGCAAATTTGCAGAATGTGTGCGAAAATCGCGTACGGATTTTGGAAGAAGAGAAGCACCATCAGCTCCGTATGTTCGTTATCTTGTGAAAAAAGTGAAAGAAACTGGCATCCTCATCGATAAACCAAAGCGCGAAAAGCCAAAAACAGTGCGTATACCCGAGAATATTGCTGCTGTGGCAGAAAGTGTGCGTGAAGCGCCATCAACATCAATTCACCGTCGTTCTCAAAAATTGAACATTTCGGAGGCATCATTGAGACGAATTTTGCATAAAGACCTTGGTATGACGCCATACAAAGTCCAATTGGTTCAGGAGTTGAAGCCAACTGACCATCCAATGCGTTTTCGCTTCGCTAAGTGGGCCTGCGATCGACTTACAGAAGATGCCGATTTTGCCAAAAAAAATCATCTTTTCAGATGAAGCTCATTTTGATCTTGGCGGGTATGTAAACAAGCAAAATTGTCGCATTTGGGGCACAGAAAACCCGCACGCATACATTGAAAAGCCGATACACCCAAAACGAGTCACTGTTTGGTGCGGATTTTGGTCCAGAGGCATAATTGGGCCATTTTTCTTCGAAAATGAGCAAGGAGTGGCCGTTACAGTCAATGGCGATCGTTATCGGGCCATGTTGAATGAATTTTTGTTCACAAGAATTGAAGAGGAGGATATTGGCAACATTTGGTTTCAACAGGACGGCGCTACGTGCCACACAGCCGAAGCTACACTCGATGTTTTGCGCCCTGTTTTTGAAGATCGCATTATCAGCCGCAGAGCTGATGTCGATTGGCCACCTCGGAGCTGCGATTTGACACCGTTGGACTATTATTTGTGGGGTGCCCGCAAAGATAAGTGTTACAGCAACAAGCCAGAGACAATTGACGCTTTAAAGGACAATATTCGTGAAGCCATTGGTGAAATACAGCTTCACACAATCGATAATGTGCTTAAAAATTGGACCGATCGTGTAGGCTACTGCATGGCCAGCCGAGGCAGCCATTTGAATGAAATTATTTTCCATTATTAACCGGAAGGATTGTGCTTTCAAATAAAAAAAGAAATTTGAGATAATATTCAGTAGTTTTTTTTATAGCATTTTCAAAACAAAAAAAAAGTTATTTGGCGGACTCTTTATTACGAGATTTTAATAAACAACAAAACGTATTGAAAAAAAGCACTAAATGTTGCTGAAATATGTTTGAGTTATTTCAAAACATTTTTAAAAGCCATTTAGAAGTGATCACTAAGAAAAAAGCAGAGGACTGTTTTTTAGTCCAAATTGTAGAGTAATCAGAATTTTGACCAAAAAAAAAATAAGAAAACTAACAATTTCTTAAATTATGTTGCTAGAAACTAGAATTGTAGAGTAATCAGAATTTTGACCCGAGAAAATAAGAAAATTAACAATTTCTTCAATTATGTTGCTAGAAACATACTATATTGCTAGCTATAATTTTAATACAATTTTTTTTAGCTAGTGTCTAAACAGACTTCATACAAACTCTTCTTGTTTTCAATGGGTTATGGCCCGTTTGCCTTTAAAAATCATATTAAAAAGCAAATTATTGTAGAATTTAGACAACAAAGTCTGTCATAAACAACAATTAGTTTATTTAGAAATAACTCAAGCATCTGAACGAATGCATTCAGTGGAAAAATCTCAAAAGCTATTTGAAAGTTGCTCAAAAGAAGTTCTTTGTAAATCAATTGAAAGCATTGAAGCATTTTATAATGGTTTCGAGTTAATTTGCTTAATAAATCATTACAAATGTTAATAAGTTAGTGTATTCATTTTTTTTACTTAGAGGCCTTCAACGAAATTATCGAAAAGTTCATTAAAGTTGGCTTTGTGTGTCATTAGTAAAACAAATTTGTTGTTTTTTTTTTAACAAACAAGCAAACAAACAAATGTTCATTTAATTGTCTAATAATTGAGGAAATATTTGTTTATTTATGATAAATATTTATTTCACAGTTGTTCGTTCAACGTTATAAAGACAACAAATTGATTGATTGATAGTTTAATAATGACTCTAGAATTTATTCATTGAAATCTTCATTTTTTTAAATTAAGAAATGTTTAAGGAATGTTTGGTTTAATAAATTATTTCTGACGAATAATTAATAGACGTTTAAAAAATTGTTAATTAAATTATATAAAAAATATTTACAATGAACTATGGAAAAAATTATGAAATATTTTCCTATAACAAGACCTCTAAATATATTTTCGATAAAAAATGATTAGGCTTGCAGTTTAATTCACAGACTCATGTTGCCGGGATTCTGTTGCTGGCTTAAAATTATGAAATATTTAGCCACTAAAAAAACGATATAAAAAATTACTGGGTAGAAGTTGTTTTTCACAAAGATTCATATAGCCGGCGCACAGTGGACCATTTGACGTCTATAACTTTTGATTGGATTGGAATTTTGATATGCGGTTTTTTTTTTGTTTGGTAGGTGAGACTTTAGCCTTTAAGTTTTGCTATAAAAGTAATTCTCGACCGAAAAAAAAAAAAATTTCCGAAGGGTTTAAAACACATTTTCATTTATAGTTGAATTTTAGTACAAAAGTTAAGTGTTAAAAGGTAAAAAAGGTTTTTTTTAATATAATGTCTTATTTTTTCAGGTAATTTTACAACTAATATTTTTTAACAATTTTTTAAGTTAATTTTTTCAGAAAATGCCAAACTTTGGCCCCCGTAAACTTTTTAGTCCTAATGTGCACAAGGGCCAAAGGTTTTTTTATTATTTTTTTTTTTTTTTTGAAAGATCCCGAGTTAAAATATAATTTATTAAGCAGCGAACGTAAAAGTTACCTTATATTGGTTCAAGATAGAGAAGTTTCAATGAAAAACTCGTATGTTTTTGCTTTAGTTAATTTTTTTTTTTATTGTCTTTTTAAATATTTCTATATCAATTTTTATGGTAAATTTATGAAATATAACAATTTTTATTGTAAATTTACAAAATATATAAATTTTTAAATCAAGAAAATTTTTTAACTATATAAAATAAAGTGTAACTTATTGTTAGTGTAATGAAAAAGTACTTTAAATCAACCAATTTTAGTAAAAATTTCTTCTAAATAGCCTCGATTTTCATCTTCTAGAAGTTGTTTAGCTTCTTTGTCTAATTCAATAGAGGTAGTTTTCTATTTTTGACGAATGTTGGACATATATGGATCTGAAGTGCACAACAAAATAGTGATAAGGTCTTCATTAGTACAACATTTGGACATTTTCTTTGTGTTGTGCTCGCGAAAGAATCTGTAGTCCTTGTTCCTTTTTTCTTGCGCTTCTTCAGATAGATCTCCTATTGGTAGCATATTGTTTTGAATTATTTGTTCCCCATGGTACAAAATTTTATGAACTGTGGATGGCATATATCTCCAAGAGTATTTTTCATTATAAAGTATAGCTGTTTTATTGGCGTACTCTCCAAATTTTTTTGCATTAATCTTTCTGCTGCATGCTAGAACTTGTAATATGATTTTGAATGGGTTTAATAATTCATGATCTACATCTGTGATAGATTCTGCAGTTTCCGGATCGGAAAAAAATCTCCTTGCAGTATTTCCATCATTTGTGTTTCCTTCCCCTTGTTTTGGTTGGTCGATTACGAGGCCTAGCTGTAGATTTTTTTGTCGAATTTTTTTTTTTTTGCTTACTTTTTTCTTCATTTTCTTTGTTTTTTCTCACTGTTTCGCTTAACGGACCAAATTCCAAATCATAACCCAATTTAAGAATATGCTCCATGAAACGTATTCTAGGCTTCCTTAAAACTATCGTCTTCTGGTGTGGGTTGGCTTAATTGACTTAATGTCTTTTGGCATATAATGCAGCTTGACGTTGACTTTGTTCCAGTTAAAGCTTGTGCAACTTTTCCATCCATCATTGTGAGACACATTTTAAAATGTACTTCAATGTCTTGGTCATCAAATTTAAATATTACTGGTTGAAGTTCCTTAATTTGATCTTTTATTTTTTGAACTTCTTCAGTTATGACATCTTTGGTTTCCTTTTTGAATGCAAATTTTATTGGTCTGCAATACTTTGTTGAAGAAGGAATTTCATTTTTCCATATGTGACCTGATCCGCGAAAAGGGACCTAGTGTGTCAAAAACGGGTTGTGTCAAAAACGGTGGATTCTGGTACCTAAAAGGGTGTAGGAACTTTAAATGCGTTTTTTTCTCAAAACTTAATTTTCATACACTAGGTCCCTTTTTTCGGAGAAGGTCACATATATCAATTTCTGTTGCTCTACTAGTTGACGGCTCTAAGACGCTATACCTTTTTGTTAAGCGCAATGGAACGAAAGATACCATAAATAAATTAGCATCTGATGAATTTTCGGCATTAAATTGCTTGTATTGTTTCTGACCAGACGATCCATCACATCCCCATTTAGAAATTAAAGCAATACTGCCATTACCAATTTTTTTTAAATGATCAGTATCAAGCGTATTTAGCAATCGTTCTGCAGTATGTTCAAGGAGATCTTGCAATTTTATTTCTGCTGATGTTGAAGTGACACTAATAGCAGATTGTGAAGGTAAGCATTCTTTTTTGGCAGAAACTAAATCTCTAGACTCTGGAAAAATCCCACAATTCTTTTCATTGGTTCGCTTCCGCAATTGATTTTTGATCAATTTCAAATCCAAAAATAGGGCGAACGCTTCTTCCGACGAAAATTTCTTATCTTCAATTGGTGTAGGAATGCTTTTCAAAATCCTCTTTGTGCGCCTTGGGCTCGCTTCTACTATTTTTTATTCATTATTATTTCAATTTTATTTTTTTTATTTTGGGTTGGTTGAATTTGGTGCAAAAATGAATCCTTAATAATTCTTTGAGAAATTTCTTCATTGATATTCTCCAGCTTGCGCCTTCGAGATCTTTCACTACATTCGTCAACTGGTTTTGCTGGTCGACCCTTTTTTCCACTTTCGTTGGCAGTTGTAGATGCACTCTCAAAAATAAGTTCCTTTATTAACCAGTCTTGGTAACGTTTGTACATCTTTGCCTTGCTATGAGAGCATTCTTTTCAAATTCGATGCAAAATTAGTAATTTTTCCTTTGTGCATTTCAATGTCTTCTAGGTTACAATTCTTAAAGAAGTCGTTGCTCACTATGTGCAAAATTACATCGTCTACATCATTTCGTTGAAAATAAATATCTGCCAGATCTTTGTAACAGTACTTAGCCATTGCACAAATTGTAATGAATAATAATTGTGGAAACATTATTATAAATACTCTTTCTTGCAATCATGTAAAATAAAATTTTTTATCTTTTATTACCACTTTTAGAAGCATAAAAAACCCACACCCTAACCCCTTTTAAAAGGTGAAGCATACCTGCTCATATCTTAAAGGGCTATGTCGCAATAGTTTTTTTTTACCATTTACAAATTTTTATCTTTTATTACCACTTTTAGAAGCATAAAAAACCCACACCCTAACCCCTTTTAAAAGGTGAAGCATACCTGGTCATATCTTAAAGGGCTATGTCGCAATAGTTTTTTTTTTTACATTTATCTGTTATTTAAATTGTTTCCCATTTTGTCAGGTATTTAAACTATATAAATCTAATTCAGACTATTAATGTTTTTGAAACATACCTATGTAAATGTACCCGTAACAATTAAGCGCATTATATCTCAACCCTTTTTTATATAACAACTCCTGACAACTCTACCGACACGCAAAAAGTACACCGCGGTGCACCGGTACGACCAACTTTTGTATTGATAACACTCAGACGGACGGACGGACATCGTTTAATTGACTCAGAAAGTGTTTTTGAGTCGATCCGTATAATAAAAGATGGATAAAAGTCCAATATTTTTGGCAGTTACAAACATCACCTCAAACTTAATATATCCTAACCACATAGTGGACAACTTTTGTATTCATAAATTTTGCAGAAAATATCTAACCTTGGGTCAGTAAAATTGTTCTGGTGCACACGGGCGGAAACTGGCGGGTGTATAATGGGGTACAGGAGTATAGGGGAGGGTTCGGACTATAGAAAAGTGCAAGATTTTTTCTGACTGCTTTTGACTGGCAGGAGTTATGCTCTATTAAGTAGGAGATTTTCGGAAAATTTGGACCTTTTTTAAAATTTTTTTTTTTTTTAAATTTGGGAATGACTCAGTGATTTTAAATTTTTAACATTAATAGTATGGAAGCCACAAAATTATACAAAATTTATTCCACTTCAAAATCTTTTAAATCAAAAAAGTAACAGTCATTCAAAAATAAAAATTTACAAAGAAATTTTTATTTTTAGCAAAATACTGAGAAAGCCCATTTTCGAAGACCCTGTTCGCTGTGATATAGTTGAGATAGAGTCGCAATTTTGTGGCTCCCGAGGTTTACTAGTATTTACTTTCAAATGAATAACATAACTTTAAAATCGGTAACAAAAAAAAAATGATTCTTGGCCGCCTTCTCAAAATATGGTCCACTGTGCGGCGTTATGTTTCTGGCTCTAAACACCGGAAAATGCTTTCTTGCAACATTAATTGAAATTTATTAAAGCTTACAAACAAAAAGGTAACTTTTATAGAACTAATCACTTCTTATGGACATATTGACTTTAGCCGGAAACACTTACTGTTCCAAAAATAGTGGTTTTTCTAAGATAACTTGAACAAAAAAAAGTTAAAATAATGTTGGCGAAGAAAGTGAAGAGAAAAAACGTATGTTAAAATTTATTTAGATCAAATATAAATATATATTCTTATTTCCAAAAAGTATCTATAATGTTGCTAGCAACATGTTGCTATAAAAACATTATCAATAGCTTATGATAACATATACAAAACATATAAAGACAGTATTTTTTAAAGCCCTAGAACATACGCATTCACAACAAAAACTTCAAAAAATAAATCTACACCATGTTTATAACGTAGTTAGCCACAAGAGTCGCAAAAAGTATCTGTAGTGTTGCTAGTAACATGTTGCTATAAAAACATTATCATTAGCGTATGATAAGAAAAACAAAACAAATAAAGATAGTATTTTTTTAAAGCCCTAAAACAAACGCATTCACAACAAAAACTTCAAAAAATATTTCTACACCATGTTAAAAATGCTGCTAGCTATGTGAGTCACAAAAATGTTTATGGATTTCCAATAAATTGCATTGAAAATTCGGTTCGAAAAGTAAAATAGTTTAAAACCATTATTTTAGTTAAAAAAAAAAAGGATAATGTTGCTTGTTTATAGCGTTTAACACTATTGTTAGGGTAAAAAAAATGCCCAGAAGAATGAGACATAATCGTAAGCATGCTAAAAATATACATTTTTAAACCGTAAAAAGAACAAGAAATAATTTTAATTTGAAACATTAACAGCTAAATCATGGAAACAGCCATTACATTTTTGTATCTAAATAAACATTTGAAATGTTTATCACATGTCAGAGCAACATTTTGGTTTTAACATGTTTTAAAATTCAATTGCCGTATTGGCAAGAAAGTTCTTCTCTGGTTACTAATTTAAGTAGTTTACATTTCTTTATTTGATACAGATGGCAACACAAATGAACTTTTGCTTTTTTAGTCTTCAACTACCAGAGTGTATATCGTTTTAAAATACATTTCATTTGATAGTGAAATTATTTAAAACCAAAAAATGGTCACTTATATCACATGATTTTGAGAAAAGAAAAGGAACGTTTTTTTAAGTCCAAATTGTAGAGCATTATGTATCAAATTAAAAAAAATTAATATATATATATATACATATATATATGGGATCGGTTTCAAACATTTCTCTGCCTCACTTGCATTCATTTCTTTGTTTAGTAATATTTTGTAACATGTATTTTTAAGCACAGGTCATGCTGCAGGCAATTTTCCCATGCAATAGAATCTGATTGCTTTTTGAATCCGTAAACTGACCGATATACAATTTCAACTGAGTTCAATCCTTTCTTTAATTATATAAGCCAGCCATGAGGATCTTATATGGTTAAAAATTATTACAATGTAAAATTCTGTACTACTCTTACTATTTTAACGTGAATTAAAAATATAAACTTTTTTAAATACCAAATTCAGGAACTATTACAATATTTCGGTTACGAAAAAATATATAGTTTAAGAAGAAAAAAACGCTTTCGGCCGGACGCTATAAAGTTGTGTTAAAAATTACCAAGAATTGCATAATAAAAATCCTCATTAATTAAACATTTCTCTAGTATGGACACTTAAACAAACAACCCGTAGCATTAACTAACTTGTACTTGTATGTTTAAATAAAAAAAAAATCAAAAGCTGTTTAATATATGAATTTATTATTGTACTCGTTGTGCTGGCTTTTAGATTAAACTTGAAATACATATTTCTCGCTTATTTACTTTATAAGCCATATATATATAAATTGAAAACATTATAAAGTAAAAACAATATGTTAAAATTATTTTTAAATAACATGGTTAATAATAGTATATATACACATAGAACAAATATATGTACATCAACCGAATTATTCTACAATTAAACAACGGTATTTTAGAATTTATAAACCAGCTATTAAATATTAGTTAACTATTTTCTATGATAATAAAATATTTTTTGTGATCGTAATCAATTCGAAATTCGGTTATTGAATTGTGATGATGTTCACCACAATTCAGTTGGCAATAAATTCGGTAGCTACAATTAATTTCTCTTCTATGTGTCTATACGAGTACCCACTGTGAGTTATGGTGGTTACAATAACACACGGCAACTTTTCTGATTAACTTTAATTAACCGCATACGAATTTGAAAAAAAAATTAATATGTGGTAGAAAACCGATTGTATTTCTTTAAACATTAAAGAGTTCATTGGCGTTTTTAATAGGAGATATTAAAAAAAAAAATTTAAATAATTTTTTTGTATTAAAACTCACAATGTAACCATTCACCACCATGTAATTTAAATTCAGAATAATTAGCATAAACTTGAACAAAGATTTACGGCGAAAAATATGACAAACTTCCAATAACTGCTTTATAACAAAATGTTTTACGGACAATGCTCATAGAAATCTTAAAAAGTATATCACACAAAGAGTTTATTGAGAGCTTCCAAAAAATAACTCCAGAAAATTAAATAAAACAATAACAATTGTTGCGTCCTACCCTAAATTACAAACAATATATGAACTTTATATAATAATTTTTCAATCAAAAATTGCTACTAACGAATAATTCGAACCAATTTGATTAACTAAATTAATTCGGCTGACGACACAATGTTATAGTCGTATGTTCCTTATTTTTAAATATATTATTCTTAAGAAAATGTAATTACAAATTTGAATTTGAATTTGAATAAAGAACAATAACTAACTAATCGATTAAAACATTTTTACATTGCTGTATTTATACCCTACACCACTATGTGGTTAGGGTATAATGACTTTGTGCTAATATTTGACATATTCCCATCTTTTATTATACCGATCGACTCAGGACGCAATATGAATATATTTGGATGAAATTTAGTAAATAAGCTTCTATCGGCTATAGGATGAAAGTTATTGTTCAGACCTAGTCCCCATACAAATGACCCCAAAGAGATCGGCTTAAATTGCCATAATATCCAAATTATCATATAGATCTCGGTCAAATTGGGTTTGTGTATGTTTATTACATCCATTTATTAATTAGCAGTACAAAAAAGTAACGCTACAGGACAACTCTTATTCATAGCCCCCATATGAAGCTGATTCCCCATCTTCACTTAAATCTATAAAAAAAAAAACAAAAATATTGAACAGATTTTTCTCAAATTTGGTTTGTATATGTTTTTGCAAATATGACCAAATATGGTCAGGATCGGTCCATTTTTCGACCTAGTCCCCATATAAATATAGCATCTGATATTATGTTTTTCACATTCGAAGGCAAAAAAATAATAACAATACCACTCAAGTTTGGTTTATGCTTATTTTCTATATCTAATTAGTTGGACCTCAATTCATGAGATAGGATAACCTATAGTCGGTGTAGACCGACTATAATTTTCTAACTTGTTTTTAATTTTTTTTAAAACAATTTTGGATTTTTTGTATGGAAAAATTGTTCTATTCTGTAGATTTAAGGAATTTTTTTTTTCAGAAATATTCATAAACATTTTGGAGTATTTGAATTTATGTATGGTGACCAAATTTTTAGAATAAATCGTTTATCTAGATTCTAGAACAACAAGAATTCGACCCAGCACAAAATTTAATAAATAAATAATAAATCTATAATATTAATAGGCTAGGCGATTTCTTGTGACCGATGTTTTGTTCTACCGTTTTATCTCGATTTTGACCAAACGTATATTATTTGAAAGTTATTTCTTTTTAGCCGTTTTGCAGATTTATAGATTTTTAAATTTTTTCCTTTATTTTGAGTAAAGTGCATTTAAAGATGCTACTAACACATACATAAAATTATACATATGATATGTGTGTTTTATTAAATTTGTTAATGTGTTTGTTAGTGAGTTTCTTATCTTCATTCGCAATAATAATAAACCATAAAAGTGTTGGTTTGTGAATTGGCTAAGTTGAAAAATAGAGCTGCCTAAAAATTGCACTCGAAGTTCGAGCGCTGGTATCTGCTAGTTTATATAATTATGTGTCCTCATGTTATACCAAAAAAATTAGTTTCATTCAATACAATTGCATAATAAAAAATTTTTGATTACAGTAATCCTCGGTTAATTACCTCATCAAGATTTACAAAATTTTCGGGTAATTATGAGGGGACAGCATTTAAACGAACACTTTTAATTACCTCACAAGAGGCAATTAGACGAATACATTTAAATATCATATAGAGAAGTAAATTGCAAACACTTTTTTGGTATGTTCCCATATGTTCCCACAGAGTTACACAAAAATAATGATGTTCGAATTTGTTTTTGAGATTTTTTGCCTTTAGCCGAGTCCCTGTTTCGAGCTAATGTTCCACTTGGCACAACTTTATAAAAAAAAGGCCACTCTCATCAGCATTAAATATATTTTCAGGAGTACAATTTTGAAGAATTGTGGAAAAATTGTTATTTTCCAGAAAATTTGGGGCACATTCACGATCAATTTCATTACTTTCTTGATGTATCTTTTGTTTTTTCTCTCCTCTGCCACCTCCACAACCAACCCCTGTTCGGGTCAAAATCTGTATTAATTTTTAAATCAACTCCAATTTTCTAGATATGGTTAAACCATATCGTAAGCAATTAAACCAAGGAAATTTAATGGAAATTTTAAATTCTGGATAAAATATTTGAGGTAATTACCCGAATTGGGTAATTAAGCGAAAGTTAATTAACCGTGGGTTTTGTTAGAAAATGTGAGCAAAAAAAGGGGATTTAGAATTCGAGGTAAACAAGCATGAAAGATAATTAAGCGTGGGGTAATTAAACGGGTTATACTGTATTCGATTAATTTCTAGCAAATTTCTAAAAGAAATTTTATGTACTTTATATAATAATTTTCGAATCGAAAATTGAGAATATCGAAAAATTCAAACAGATTTATACCGAATAATCATTTATTTTTTTACATTGCTCTATTATTTTTTTTAATTATGGAAATAACTCCAGTATTGGACTCAGCACAAAATTAATAAATTTAACATGCGTCTTAAAATCAAAATTTTAATCGGTTAATCGAGAAAATTTATGTCTTGTTAGATTAAAAAAGAAAATCCCTATAATTTGGATGCTCTACCTGTTATCCATCAGGTACACATTATATTTCAGATACTGAACATATTTATTAACAAGCAACATGTAGCTAGCAACAAAAACTAAAAACTATGTTTTTTATTTAAAAAAAAAATTAATAAAATTGGTCTTTTAAAATATCCTTAACTAAATATCCTTAACTAAAAAATCTCCTAACTTGAACTCTTTTTTGGAGATCGTGATCTTTTTTTTTTTTGTTATGCCACAAACCTTAAAAGTTATATTTTGGAAAGAAACTTTAACTACCACCAGTATTTATAAAGTTAGAGCAAAAATAGTACATATATAGGAAGGAAAAATTTTGTCAGATTCTAAGTAACTGGAATCAGAGCTGAAAGCATCAGTTTGTGTTGCTCAACAGTGTTTGTATAATATTTAGCTTACAAAAATTAAAAAACACATTGTTTCAGGATCTGAATAAAAAACAAAACCGTATGCAAAAATCAACAACATGTTGCAGAAAAATGTCTAAAGCGTTTCTGATTTTTTATTTCATGGAAGTTTTGCTTCGCTCAGTCAGTGAAAATAAGCAAGATTGCATAGTTCAACAGTGTTTGTTTGTAAACATGTTTAGAAAAATGATCTGCAACATGACTGATGTATAAAATACGTGTTGTGAGATCTTTTAAGCAACGAATCGTAATTTAAAAAAAAAAAGAAAAAACAATAAATGAAAAATGTCTTAATTATTTCTGAGTTTCCATATGAGTTCTTTCAAACCGAACATAAACATTGTTTAAAAAAAAAAATGTTTAAAAATAATAAACACATGTTTCAGAAAGAAAAAAAACATTTTTTAAAAGTTATTCTCATTTAAGAATAAACGCAAATATAAAAAACCGAAGCAACTGAATATACCCCACATGACACTAGAATTTACTCCATTGGGGCTATTACCCGAAATATGACAACCCTCATTCAGGTCGGCTAGAAATAAGCTCTTTGGCCACTTGAACATTACATGCTGTTATAAAAGCGAATATATATTCAGCCCAATTCTAAACAAAAATTCCGCATGAAATTTCTCACTTCTCCCTTTTCCCCTATTATGAATAAAAATTCATTCGGAAAAAAAATCGATGGGAAAAAAGTAGTTATTCTGAATGCACTTGAATTTGGGTTTTCCCTCAAAAAATTTCCCTTGCAAAACAGACGGGAGTTTACATAAAAAAGTAAGAAGTATTTTGATAAAACAAAAGTTAAATAAAAAAAAATAATATTTTATTAATCTTGTAGGCTGAAGACCACAAATAAAGCCAAACTTCAACTGTTTTACCTTTAATGAGAGCCAATTCAGGCATTGATTGCGTTTTCCATAGATTCAGCCCGCAATTGACTTCTATCAATCCTTTTTGGCTATTTCGTTCTTGTTGTTCTACAACACCAATTTCCTCCAAGATTGCTCGCATCATAGCTATGCTATTCATTTTTATTTAATTTTTCTTTAAAATAAATTTATTTTCCTTTGCACACACAAAAAAAAAACAGAAAATTAATTGTCAATAAGCAAAACAACTGGTTTCGAGAAATTAAAAAATATTTATTATTTGCCAGATATATGTTTAAAGTCTAAATTTAATTATCAAAACTAGCAGAGCCCAGCCCTCGAAATTCGAGTGCAAATTGTGTTTTTTAATTTATTCAATTCATTAAATTTATTTCATTATAAATATTTGTTGAACACACAGATATAAGAGCCGAAATGTATTTGAACCACCTTGTATGCCACCTAAAGGTATGCTAATTTTAGGAAATTCACAATTCAATACAGAGCGTGTGATATGCAAGTATCATAGTTAAATTCGATTGCGTTATGGTCGTTATTGGTTTATGTCCAAAAATTTTTATTTTTCAATTCAATACAGGGCTTTTCATATACAATTTTTGCAAAACATTAACAAATTTAATAAACACATAGACAGCAATGTATAATTTAATGTATGTGTTAGTAGCAACTTTAAATGAATTTTACTCAAAAAAAAAAAAAAAAAAAATGCTCCAGACGGTGCAAATCTGTAAATCTGGTGTACAACTAAAAAGAAATACCTTTCAAATGAGGTACGTATGGTCATAATCGGTTTGAAACTGCCAAAGTTATAACGGTCACAAGAAATCGTTTTTTCCTTAAAATTTTTGCTCATGTTAAGTACTTCACAGAAAATGTTAACATAAACCTGCCCCTTTCAGAATCAACAGAAATTTATTTCGATATTTATTTTTACATCCTTTATAGAAAGCTCCTAACAGAATTTAACCCTGAAAATTACCGTCCAATTGCAATCTGCTCTACGCTCTCAAAGGTGATGGAGAGCATGATCAATTTCCATCTTGTGAACTATCTAGAGGCCAACTCACTTCTTAATGATCGCCAGTATGGCTTCCGTAGCAATCGCTCCACAGGAGACCTGTTACCTCTACTTTGTGAGCGCTGGAGTCGATCTATTCGCAATTTTGGCGAAAGTAAAGTGGTTTCTCTAGATATTTCCAAGGCATTCGATAGTGTATGGCACGGTGCATTGATATCAAAGCTTATTGCATTTGGGGTCGGTAATGACTTCTTTCGATTTATATCGAGTTTTCTCAGAGACCGAACAATACGTGTTGTTATTGATGGGATCTCATCTAATGAGTTTCAGCTAAATTCAGGGGTACCCCAATGTTCCGTTCTTTCTCCTTCTTTTTTCCTTATCTTTCTGAACGACCTTCTTGTTCAAACTTTTAATTCTATTTACTCTTTCGCAGATGACATCAGCATTTGTCATTCATTTTCCTATAATTGTAGGCCAAGCCTCTTGGAGGTTGGTGGCAAAAGGCAGGCAATGAATGACACACTCAATCAAGACCTGTTAACAAAGTCATCTGTATATATGGGTGGTATATGTAGGTATTGAGGAATCGGATACTCTTGATATTATAGGCATGAGAATTCATTGTGATGTTCGTTGGATCGAGCATGTTTTTCAAGTGTCGAAGGAAGCATTTAAGTGTCTTGGTTTTCTAAAACGGTGTAAAAATTACTTCACTCCTTCTGATCTCCTTAAAATCTATACCACTTACATCCGACCGAAAATGGAATACAACTCCTATATATGGGCAGGAGCTTCAAAGTCTATTTCGGAGCTACTGGACCGTTTGCAAAGGAGGGCATTGGCGCTCATCAATGACAGTAGGTTATCTAATTCTATTGATTCACTGGAACATCGTCGGAATGTGGGTTGTGTAGCACTGTTCTATAGATATTACCATGGGAAATGTTCTTCTGAGATTAGCGAACTTATTGCAAGTGCCCGAGTTTCGGTTCGCTCTACCGGCTTCTATAGTAGATCACATCCGTTTGTAGTTTATTGTCCAGTTGACCGAACAACGCATTACAGAGAGAATTCGTTTATCAGTCGAACTAGCCGTATGTGGCATAAACTCCCCGCAGAGGTATTTCCTGACAGTTATAATCTGATAAAATTTAAGTCAAATATCCACATATACTATTCCCTTTCCCCTCCTTCCCATAACCCATTTTCCTGAAATCATTACAATGCACTGCATTTATAGGTGGCATCCCCTGAGTGTTGGTTAACAAAAAAAAAAAAATAATAGCTCATTTTGAAAGTTTGTCTCTACTTAATTACTTTTTATTTCATTTAATTTATATACTAATTTTTTTCGTTTATAACTTTTATTTGTGCACTTTCCAATCATCCCTTTTAAAATTTAAAAAAATGCAGTATTATTTCCACATATTTCCCTATGTCTCCTGTAAATTTTATTTTCAATATCATTTTTTCTGTGGTTTCGTGTGTTTAAGAATATGATGTTTATGTAGAAATAATATTTATAAACATTTTTTGTATAAACAATGTTTAAAAATATGTTCGTATTCATGGAATACTTTTGATTTAATGCTTGATATTTCTTGTAACATAATCCATTAGGATTTGAATTATTTCTTTTTTTTTTTCAAACTAATTTTATTTTTTAATTATTATCTTGCTCTAGTTTTTATTTTTATAATACAAAAACATAACACATGTTGTTCCACTTTTTCATATGATAAAAAACATTGTTGCAAATGTTTTAGAGAAAATCATTGTTTTAATTATTTTTAAGATAAAAAGGTTTGGCAAACAAGTTTTTATTAATACCGAAAAAAAACAAACAATACGAAATTATTAATTAAAATTTCCAAGTATTCAGTGAAATAACTTGAAACACTGACCTATATGAATTAAAAAAGAAACGAAAACAGAACAAATAAATAAGATTTGAAATTTTTTTTTTTTTTATTAGTACTCTTTTAAGCAGACACATTGTTCTTTAATAAATCTTTCAAACTTTCGTTGATTTGAAAAGGGTAGAACTTTAAATAGTATTCTTTTATTTAGTTTTTATAGTTTGCATAAGAAAAAACTTTTAACTTCCGTTAAATGTTTATATAGAGATTTACAAGAATTGGGTTATAAATTAAACAATGGCTTTTATTTTATTTAAATATTTTTTTTTTATATAATTCTATGCAGTTAAAGTAAAAGTCATGTGATCTCTCATGTATATACAGCCCGCATCGGTTTTTAGCATTTAATATTTGAAACATAAAAATATTGTTTATAAAGTTTTGAAGTGACCTAAAAAAATTTTAAATAAATATTTATTTATTAATCATTTATTTACACAACATGTTGTTGTGTTATATTGAATATAACAACCACCATATATATGTATATATATAATATGATGGCGATTAATGATACATGTGTTCGTTCTATCTATGTATTCTAGTTTGATTCATCAATCAATTCAATGTCCAATCTCCTCCTCATCAGTCGTTTGAAAGCCTTTTATAATTCAAAAAAAAAACCACAAGTTTTATGTTGACAATTATCGCACATTGCTGAGATGTCTAGTGTTGCTTATTAATTAACGAAAATCTAACAATCTCCAACATAGAGATTTATGGGGAATGAAAATGTTGCATCATAATTACAATTGGGACGACAAGCAGTGATGTACACAAAAAAATTTATTACACACTAAAGCTAAAGCTTAATTATAACATACATCACACAGTTTTTAGACTTTTATGAGTTTTAGCTGATGACTTGCAAAAAATATTTTTTATTCAGAAACACTTTCTAAAGCCAAATAAACGATATTATTTATTTTAAATTAGCTTTATATATTTAATGGATTTCTATTCTAATTAAGGCTTAACAGCAGCTCCTAAGCTCAGTGCAACTTTAATCTTTTGCAAAAATACCGTTATTGAAGAATTTCTTAAACAACTGTCTTTAACCTACAAAATGTTGGCCATATAAAAAAATGAAAATTGATTTAAATTGCCCACTTTTTCCAGATATATTTCCACTGCTTCGAATTTAACACATAAAAATCATAATTTTTAATACAAAAAAAAAGAAAAAACGAAGAAAAAACTCAAATAAATACAGCTTTGGGTCAAGGTCAACAACGTGTCTTCAATTACCCACTAAATGATACTGGTCAAACACTACACTTACAATTGTATTCTTAAGGCGTATATTCAGAACCACATGCAAAGAAACTCAGAAAAACAAAATTAAAGAAATGCACACGCCAAACGAAACAAACGTAATTGTAAACTGTTTACAATTCCAAACATAAATTAAATTGAAAGTTGTTCTCAAAAACATGAAGAATTCAAAAAAAAAAAAAAAATAACAATAAAACCAGGTAATGTTAAGACAGCTGCAAATAACAGACATACAGACAGTTACAAAAAAAAAAAAATTAACCAAAAGTGCGTCGCAATAAATCAGGTCAAAATCATTTTAAGTTTTAAGTACATAAAGTAGTTATTACAACCAAAAAGAAAGGAAACTGTTTATTGATTAACCCTTTTTTTAATGTATGTATTACAAATACGAGGGTGCGACCAAAAAAACTTAATTTCAAGAAATATATGAAACATAAAACACTGAAATCACCATTGTTTATTTGGTCCTTCACAAGCGATTCTATAGAATGTGTTAAGGAACTTATGCTCAGGATCTGAAATACGTTACTCAATTGGCACCTAACTCAGCACATAGATGGTGTGATCTCGTGGTCTGATCTGGTTGGACGACAGGTTGATCCAAGTTCAAATCCTAACGAAGTCTTTGGTTGAAATTTTTTTTGTAATCATTTTATTAATTTTTGTTATTATTTTTAAATTACAATTGAAAAAAAATTAATTCAATCATTTAAAATTATTCCGTTATTCCAAGAAAAAAAGTAAGAGCATTAAATTAAGGTATGCCGAATATTTGATACCCACCCCTGGGTTTTATGTTTACATTAATGTACTATTTATAACAAATATAAACAAAATATTTGAAAAAGTAAACAATTTGATCGAAGTTTATGAATATCACTGGGAAAGGTGTATCGAGCTAAAAAGGGATTATGTTGTGAAATTAAGAAAATTTTTCCCACATTTGTTGTTTTTTTTTTTTTTTTTTTTTGTCAGGTCGGGTTGTTCTGTTTTTATACTATTTATCAAGATCTTCAGTAGCAGCTGGGGCATGCAGATGAACTTAGACCAAGTTTTAAAGATGTTTACTTAAACTCAACGCCTTAGTCAAAAAGTTTGAAAGTTTTTAGTGTTTAAAAATGCGAGCTTAACTAAACTAAGTTTAACACCCATTTCAAGAACCAGGTCGTAATCTATATTAATAGGCTAGGCGAATTCTTGTGACCGATGTTTTCTTCTACTGTTTTATCCCGATTTTGACCAAACGTATATTATTTGAAAGTTATTTCTTTTTGGCCGATTCCAGATTTACAGATTTTTAAATTTTTACCTTTATTTTGAGTAAATTGCATTTAAAGTTGCTACTAACACATACATAAAATTATACAATGCTATGTGTGTGTTTATTAAATTTATTAATGTGTTTGTAAAAAAAATGAGTTTGTTTTTTGTGTTGATTTGTGAATTGGCTATAATTGATTATCATACTTTTAGCATCTTTATTTAATGAAAAAATAAAATTTCCTATAATTTGCACTCGAATTTCGAGGGCTGGAATCTGCTAGTACTAAATTATTACAACCAACACACTGAATTTATAACAATCTTTTAGGTCATATTTTAGCACAATTATTCCCGATTTACCATATTTTAAATACCAAACTGCTCGCAATAAAGACAAACAACATTGTCCCAAGTTTAGCCTGGTAAATTGTTTATTTTGTGAATGAGCGTTATTTCAACAGGCAGATGGACGGACATACAGACGGATACCGTCCATATAAACAGATTTCAAATATATCAAGCCTGGTTAAACTCGACCAAATTGTGGGATGGAGCTACATAGGAAGTGCTCAAATTCACTTTGCTTCTAAGCGAAATCTATGCGAAGAGATTCAATAATACTAACATCTAACAAATTGAATGAATGACAAAATTTAAGCAACATCTGTAAAAATAAATATATTATTTTTATAATATACAAAATCAAATAAGCAAAAATGTTTATAAACATCTGTGTTAACAACATGTTGTATTTGCAATAAAATTGTACCTTCACAAACATTTTTAGAAAACATATAAATGAATGATAAGAATATTTTTTGAAATTACAAGAAAACTACTACTACTTCGTACCGCCTGTACGAAGGCGGTAACAAAACAACCCGAGATGACATATAGATGGCGGCAATAGCTTAAAAAACTACTTTGGTAAAAAGTGGCAACCTGATAAAAATATATGTTTTAAGTTTGAAGGCGCCACGTTCTGTAGTATTTTTCTTTAAACCAAATTGGTCACCGTTATGTAATTCAATACTAAAGCCGAGCTATATTCTACTTTGGGGGACTCTGCTCCTTCGTTTACGACTATAAAATATTGAGTGACAGAGTGTAAATGAGGCTGTACGATCTACCAAGACGAACAACGCAGTGGACGACCAATTGAGGTGGCCACTCTAGAAATGGTTTAAAAAAATCCACAAAATGGTATTGGATGATCGTAGGCTGAAGGTGCGTGAGCTAACTGAAATGATAGGCATTGCAAAAAGTGCTATATCGCATATTGACCGAAAATTTAGAGATGAGGAAGCTGACCGCAAAATGTGTATCGCGTTTGCTCACAATAGAGGAACAACAGCGCCGTGAATATATTTCAATAGTGTTTAGCTATGTGTTACCGAAATAAAGCCGAGTTTTTACGTCGATTCGTAACCCTGGATGAGACATGGGTCCACCACTTCACACCTGAGATAAAGTACCAGTCAAAACAGTGGACTAAAATGGGAAAATCGTATCCAAATATGGCGTAAAGAGTTCCATCTCCAGGGATAAAGAAAGATAAATAGTTGTTAATATGAACAGGGTATCGAAGCTAATGAATATCACTGGAAAAAGTGTATCGTTCTAGAAAGAGATTATGTTGAGAAATTAAAAAAATTTCCCCATTTTTTTTTTTTTTTTTTTTTTTTTTTTTTTTTTTTGCCAAGTCGGGTTGTTCTGTTGTTATACTATTTATCAAGATATTCAGTGGCTGCTGGCACTTGCAGATGAACTTCGATCGGCCTAAAATTTCACATATAGTATTTTTCAAGGTTCAGAAAATGCACACATCGAACACACAATGTTCTGTTCTAAAACAACCAACACATATTTTTTAATTTCATGTCATTTATGTGTGTTTCTAAATTTTGTACTTTGCCGAACACAATCATGAATGTGTTTCGTTTTAATACTTGATTGTGAACACGAATATGTCACGTATTGTTTTATTCGAACACATATAAACCACACAGTTTTAAGATCATGTTCTGTTCGTGTTTTCAAAAAAAAAAAAAAAAAAAAACAGTACATGAACATGAACAATACACGTTCGAGTGTAGCTTTATTTAAAGTTCGTGTTCTGCCACGTGTACTGCGGAAAAACAGAACATGAATAAAAGAGAGGTTCGAGTTCAGTGAATAACAACAGTTTAATTTTAACCACACAGAGAAATTTTTTATTTTTTGTTTATGAATTATTTTGGTTTTTTTTTTTTTTTTTTTTTTTTGATATTTTTTTATTTTTTATTATTTTTTTATTTCTATTATTTTTTCTTATTTTTTTTTTTTTATCTTTTTATTTTTTTATAACTGCTATGAATTATTTTTATCGGGGTGTATCGGATTTTTCGATCGCGAGTGGATAATGTTTTAATTTTTAGCTGTACGCGTTCAGGAACACGAACTGAAAATAAAGCTACACTCGAACTTGTGTATTGTTTATGTTCTGCTTTTTTTTTTTTTTTTTTTTTTTTTTTTGAGAACACGAACACAACTCGAACTTAAAATATAGCTACACTCGAAACTGTATGGTTTATGTGTGTTCGAATAAAACAATACGTGATAGAAACATGTTCGTGTCCACAATCAAGTATTAAAACGAAACACATTCATGATTGTGTTCGACAAAGTGCAAAATTTAGAAACACACATAATTGATATGAAAACAAAAATATGTGTTTGTTGGTCTGAGCTGTGTTTGTTTAAATATATGCACGAGTTTTTTATTCATTGTGTTTTTTCTGAACTCTGGTATTTTTACATCATCCAGATCCCACTTAGAGTTGAAATAAATTCGAACGAAAAAAAATGGCATTGAGTATACTGCTCTGTAGTGTCAGATTCACGCGCACGGATCTTTGATTAAACACCTATTGTTTTACCATTTCCTTCCACCAATCGACAGGAGCTTTTCTTTAGTGATTAGTATTTTTTTTTTAATTGTTATTCAATCCAAACTGTACGATTCTCAAAAATTTAATTTGGTACTACCATTTTTTTTTTCTTTCTTAAAATTTTCCAGAAGAAATCTGATTTAAGGCATATTAGCCAGGTGTTTTAGGAAAAAAATTTTATTTTAACTTATTGGCATTTGAAAATTGTCGATAATAGAAGAAACTGAACAGAATTTATTAACTTTTTAGACCCTCAATTTTTTCTTGATTTGGTTTAATATAATAACTTCTCCATTTTTTTTGCCGTTTTTAACTTTCATTTGTGTAATGCACAATTAGCCCACCCAAATAAAATTTAAGAAAAATAATGTTTAAGAAGAAATGTGGTTTAAAAATATATAACCGATGGATTATTTTTTTTTTTTAATATAAAGTAATACAACCAAACGGAACTTGTGCTTTTCACTAGGAAGTATAAGATCCCTACCTTCGATCCCATTTCTCTCAACGGCACTGAAGTCGTCTTCTCTGATGGAGCCAAGTATCTTGGCGTATTCCTGGACAGGAAGCTGAACTTCAGACGGAATTTGGAGGAGCGGGTGAAGAAGGCGACTATAGCTTTATACTCCTGTAAGAAGGCCACTGGTAAGCGATGGGGCTTTAGTCCGAAAATTGCTCACTGGATCTATACAGCGGTGGTCCGTCCAATACTCCTGTACGGAGTCATCGTCTGGTGTCCTGCTTTGGAGAAGGCCACCAATAACAACCTTCTCGCAAGGGTACAGAGAATGGCTTCCATGTGCATCACTGGAGCCCTTCGTACTACACCTTCGGATGCCTTGAACATCCTATTACACCTAATACCACTGGACATATTAGGGAAGCAGTCGGCGGCCTCATCGGCCATTCGATTAAGAAGCACACTACAATGGCGGGGCTACAATTGTGGCCACGGGGTGATCCTGAATGACAGGAACTTGCCATTGAACGTGGATTACACTACTCCAAGGAGCGTATTTGAACGTCACTACTGTACACTAATACCGACCAGGGAATCTTTGTCTGGGAGGACACCAGGCAGTAGGCGTTCCGTAAATTTCTATACTGACGGATCGAAATTGTGCGGTCAGGTTGGTTTTGGAGTCCATTCAGGGGAGCTTGGACTAAATCTGGCTCGAAGGTTACCAGACCACTGCAGTGTATATCAGGCAGAGGTACTGGCAATAAAGGAGGTTGCTGACTGGTTGGGTCGGAATATTCTGTCTACGACCGCAGTCAACATCTATTCTGATAGTCAAGCCGCAGTAAAATCCATGCGATCAATGTTCCTGAAAACGAGAAACGCCCTTAGCTGCCGCACGTCCTTAAATGAGATGGCCAAGCAGTTCGACATCAGGCTCATATGGGTCCCAGGGCACAGGAACATACCGGGAAACTGCAAAGCGGATGAGCTGGCAAGACAGGGTACTACCTTACAGGTTCCAGCGAATTTGGAATGTGTTGGTACACCCCTGGAATCGTGCAAGCTTGAACTTCGGCTTCGCACCGCTGGCATAACGAATAACAGATGGGCTAATGGATTAACGTGTAGGATCACAAGACAAATCTGGCCTGCTCTGAATCGAAAGCGTACAAATGCGCTATTATCACTCTCCCGTGGGGAGATCTCAACGGTAGTTGCAGTTGTTACTGGGCACTGCCTTATAGGGAGACACGCTGAGCGCCTTAAGGTCTCGTCAAATGATTTCTGTCGTAGCTGCTTGGATGTGGAGGAGGTAGAGAGCGTAGAACACTTCCTCTGCCACTGCCCGGCGCTATCCAGAACAAGATTACGGACATTGGGATCGCCGTTTCTTCACGATCTCTCTGACCTCTCAAACGTGGAAATTTCACATCTTAGGGGCTTCATTAGAAGCTCGAACTGGTTCTCCGGTGGGGACTGAGGGGAACACCCATTCGTCCCGTGGTATCACAACGGACCCCAGAGTCTAAGTGTGCTGGTCCTTGGATCAGCAGCCACTTCCAACCTAACCTAACCTAACCTAATACAACCATTACTTATAAACATTATTTATAAACATTGTTTACAAACATTGTTATAAATATTATTTATAAACATTATATATAAACATTGTTTATAAACATTATTGATAAACGCTGTTTGTACATGAAACTATAGAATTATTAATTTTTGACAAGCATTACGATTCTTATCAGTTTTGATTGAATAATTAATTTCATATCGCCTGCTGGCAACAGCCTTTTAAGTTAACTTAATCTAAAACTCTATTCATTCTGCCCCTTTCCAATAAAGGTTATGGCGTAAGGAGACTTTACAAACAAAACTCTATAAAAAGATGATTCAAGTAATATTTTCTTAGCAGAAATTTTAATTGTCACCTTTTTCTTGATAGTTATTAAAAAGTTTCTTTCGAAACCGTTGCCTGAGAGGGTTAATAAGTAAGAAATATTATCGAAAAGAGTTTAACACATGTTTGAACATGCTTATGGCTTGTTCCTTGTGTTTTTAAGGTCATCAGGGTTTTTTTGCATGCGCATAAATCTGCTTTAAACACAAACAGCAGTAATAAACCTCAAAAAATACTGAAGAAGGTAGTCGTCTGACAGTAGTCCGTTGTATAGTGGCTGCTTCATCATAAGTGGCAATTATGTTCATGTTTATGGCAGAAGTTTTATTCCCCCTCACCTTTTCGATCAACCAAATTCTGTTGTTGAAGAAAGTCGCGTGCATGTGTAATTGTTGTAATTTTAGCTTGTTGTTGTTGTTCATCTTTGTCTTCCCCTTTCATGCGAAGAACGAACAGAAAATTTTAGGAATGATTTTGATTAAAATCTTTGTATTTATGGTTTGAATGTTGTATAAACATGCGGGAATGTCCTGTTTTTGTTGTATTTTTTTTTACTTTCGTGTTTATAATTTATACTGTTTTCGTTAAACTGTGACCAATCATAAATTTGTAATCGTATAAAAAATGTTGCAGTTATGAATGTGTTGTCCGACAGATTTATATCTCTAAGTACCGTTATTAGTTTTCAAAAAAGTGTTTAAGAATGTAAAAGAAAAAATCATAAGTCAGCTCAATATTTGGAAATCAGTGTTCAACAACACTGTTTAAAAACATTGTTTATAAATGAAACCATAGAAAAATGGATTTGTAAAAAATTGTAAAAAAAAAAGAGAAACCATCTGTTCTCTATTCTTAAATTTACAGGATATCAAATATGTGGTATTATAACTGTATTTTATTAAATTTTATATGGGTGGGGTAGATAATTGGGCCGTGCACAAATTAATGTCAAAAACTAAAAAAAAGTAGTGGGAAATTATTATATAAAAATTTATTTTTTGAATCATGCTATTTGTGCTAAACTCAGTGATCCTTCAACATTCACACAGTTGGATAATGTTATAAGTAGTCTCCACTTAATAAACCCAAATCCGGGAAATGATTATTCAGTTTCTACTGTAAATATTAAAAATATTATTAAGCATCTAAAGTCTAAAAAGGCTCCAGGTATTGACGGTATTAATAATTGATGCCTAAAAGCCTTAGCAGGGAGAAGTGAAAAATATTTAAGGATGCTAATAAATGTTTGTATTCGCTTTTGCTAGTTTCTTCAAACGTGGAAAAATTCTAAAGTTGTACCAATACTAAAACCTAGTAAACCATTTAGTTACCCTTCACACCAGGCAGGCCTATTAGCTTTTTTCATCAGTGAGCAAAATACTGAAGAGTCATTAAAGAAAAAGTTACCGATTTTATAAACACAAATAACATACTGCCAAATTATCAATTTGGTTTTAGAAATGGGCATAACACTGTCCAACCCCTGATTAGAATAAGGAGTATGGAGCCCATAAATTTGAAAGACGGTAAATCGACCGCTTGATATTAAGGCGGCCTTTGATTCAGTGTGGCATAACGGTCTCATCTTTAAAATGTCAAGATTAAATTTTCCGACCGAAATTACTAAAATTATTCAAAGCTACTGTAGACTTAGGGTCCACATACTCTCAACAAAGAAGTATACTCGCAGGTTGCCCTTATGACTCCTGTTTGTCATCAATTTTATATAATATTTTCGCGGCAGACTTTCCAGTTTCAATTTTCTTTTGCAGCCGATTCTACCATATTATGCTCCGAAATTTATACTGCTGAGGTTACGAGATTCCTTCTGAAATACTGAAATTGATAGACGACGATAATATCCAACTTTTAATAGATTTGTTTAACTTCATATATGACACAGGTCAATACCCACAAGATTGGCTTCGATCAACATTTATAACCATTCATGAGACAAAACACCCAAAATATTGTAATGATTATAGGCTTATCAGCCTAATGAGCCATGCCCTCAAAATATTCCTCAGAATAATTCACTCCAGAATTTATGAAAATTGCGAGAAGGCAATGGGCGCATCTCAGTTTGGCTTTAATGAAGGAATGGGCACCCGCAAAGCACTTTTTTCTACACAGGTATTGGTTCAGAAATGCAGAAATGTACAGAAGGACGGACGTTCTTGTGCTTTATTGTTTACGAAAAAGCTTTCGACACAGTATGACATGATAAAATGATGGAAATTCTTATGTCCATAGGTATAGACGACAAGAAAATTAGATGCATTAGGAGCCTGTATTGGCATCAAACAGCGCAAGTATAGGTAGATATCAGCGGTGTCAAACATTGTCTCCATTATTATTCAATATCTACTCCGAAAAAATTTTTCATGAATCTATCAGCAACGTTCGAAAGGGCATATATATAAACGGCACATTTCTTAACAACATTAGATCTGCTGATGACACTACCTTACTGGTTGACAGTATGCCTGGGCTTCAAGATCTAGTGGAAAAACTGACGACATACAGTGAAGCATACGGTCTTAAGATTAATATACGAAAAACAAAATACATGCTCATTAGCAGAAAAAATAACCACAACATAACCCCAGCCTACGCCGATAGAGTGCATAGTTTTAAATATCTCGGGGTTACGCTCAATGGCAAATGGGGTGGCTCAAATGAAATAAGATACCGTATCGAAATGGGAAGCAACGGATTTTTTTAATATAAAAAAGTTTTCACCAGCCATGACATTAATTTTGAAACGAAGTTAAGATTTATCAAGACATATCGCACCTGTACCTCTAAAGTGAGTCAACTCAAAATTTTTCAATTTTCACTTTTTGCAAGACTGTAAAAATCTCACATCGGTTTTTCTAGTCTTTCGAAAAAAAATACAGTTGTAACCCTCTTTGTGCTATATATAGTTTCGTTGGAAACCACTAAAAAGACATATTTCGAAGACACAAAAAACTTGTTATTTTTGATGATCACCGAAAACATCGCAAAAACAACTACTGTTGTATACTTATTATTCGCAATTCTTTACAATGAAACAACTGTTTTTAAATTTTATAGTAAATATTAAAAAAACCGTTTTTTGCCTCTACTGAAAATTTGTAAATTTTGAGTTGACTCACTTTAGAGGTACAGGTGCGATATGTACGGTCAGTCCTGCTATGTTAGAGAACTTGTCCCCACTATAATGAGACGAAATATAGCATATTTGGGCCATATTATGAGAAACCCAAAATATAAGCTGTTACAAGTTATTACGAGAGAAAATATTGAAGGAATACCCACTATAGGCAGAAAAGAACATGGCTTCAAAATATTCAGGCGTGAACAAGTATACGAGATGTAGGAAATCTTCTAAGCGAGGCGAGAAATAAAGACGGTTTTGCTGAAATTTTAAAAACCTTATGAATTTATTGAAATGTAATTGTATTGGTTACTAATATTCGAAAATCGAATAGGCAAATAAAGAAGAAGAACAAGACGTTATTTTTAAGTTCAAGAAGCATTAAAGGAAATTCATGAGTACTTCGCTAGATGGAAAATTATCGTAAACACCTTGAAAACACAAGCGATATACTTTTCTCTGAGACCTTAACCGTGCTTATACCCTATACCACTATGTGGTTTGGGTATAACGACTTTGTGCTGCTGTTTGTAACTACCAAAAATATTTGACCGAGACCCATCCTTATCATACCGATCGGCTCAGAATCACTTTCTGAGTCGTTTTAGCGGTGTCCGTCCGTCCGTCCGTCCGTCTGTGTGTCCATGTAAACCTTGCAATCAAACTACAGGTCGCAAATATGAATATATTTTGATGAAAATCGGTCCATGTTCAGGTCCCCATACAAATGACCCCTATGAAGTCGACATAAATTGCCATAAGATCAAAATTATCATATAGATCTTAGTAAAATTGGGTTTGTATGTTTTTATTGTATCCATTAATCAGTAGTCCAAAAATAATTCCTCTTGGAGAATTCTTCATCATAGGCCCCATGTGGAGCTGCTTCCCGATCTTCACTTAAATCTATCAAAAAAACAAAAATATTGAACAGATTTTTCTCAAATTTGGTTTGTGTATATTTTTTCAAAATATAAGTGACTTTACCAAATATGGTCAGGATCGGTACATTTTTTGACCCAGTCCACATATAAATATAGCACCAGATATGAACTTTTTCATATCTACAGCCAAAAAAATTAATAACAATGCCACTCAAATTTTGGTTTTTGCTTTTTTTCTATATCCAGTTAACCAGTAAACCATGGTATCGGTCTAGACCGACTATAATTTTCTTACTTTTTTTTTACTTGGGATAATAATGCCAAACATTTGGGTGTTATTCTCGACTAGAAATTAAAGTACAAGAATCATATCCCATACATCATAGATAAGAGAAATTCAAAACTGAATATTAATAACAAGATTTTAATCATGAAAGAAATTTTCCACGCAATTATTTTCTACGCGTCCCTAGTATGGGCCACAACCGCCCATTGCCACGTTAAAACCTACAAATAGCTCAAAAATAAACTATTCAAGATGATATACAACTTGCCATGACACTTTTATATACAACGTCTACATGCACTCAGAAATATTGAGCTCGTTAAGGGTAACTCTTTCACGACCAAACCTAAACTTCTGGAAAATTTTTATTTTTTTTTTTTTTGTGGATTCGTACTTAACGACCCAACATTTCTCAACAAAAGTGTCGTCAAAAAAAAATTTTTTTTTTAATTCCTTCAACCATTCAAAGCAAGTCAGTGGTTCATGTTTTTATTTTTGATTTGTAAACATCTATGCGCTCAGGGTGGTAAAAATCTATTTCACAATGCAATCACAAAAACAGAGTACAGTAAAATCGGTGGGAAGTATATGTAAGTGTATTGGTGCAAAGATTATGATAAATTTATTTAGCTGATTCAACAACCAACAGAAAGCGCCATGAATGTATAGCAAACAACTGCAACCATCAAGTATAACAACCATAGCAGTTGCTTGCTATACACAGATGGCACTTACTGTTTGATTTTAAGTGATGTGTAAATAGATGTTTACACATTTCCCCTGTTGTCGGACTCACATAGTTTTTTTTTTTTTTTCATAAATAACTGTAGCTTTGGTTTTGTATTTGTTATACATTTTTAAATATAGATCACAGAGAATCGGTTACTACTTTTTTAGTTTGGACTAAAATTGGAAAGGAAAATCGTTCCTTTTGTAAAAAAAAACTTTTCGTCATATATGTACCATTGGTCGTGATAGGCTTAAAGTTGATAGATTGACTTCAAGTTTCAATACAAGATGTCTTACTTCAGACTACAGCCATATCAATTAGTTAATCTCAGCATATTTTTAGCCCTCTTTTTTTATGTTATACCGAACAATTTTTCAAAATGTTTTTTTTTCGTATTATTCTAAATATATTTCATTTCATTTCGATCAACATATTAATAGTAATTTAGATATATTATTCATTTCGGTATACATATTAATTGTAACTAGTTGTTGCAATCACCAATATTTAGGATTGAAGCATAACATACTGGATTTAAATTAGTTGCCTAATTCGAATTATTTTAATAAATGGTACTAGCAGAGCCCATCACTCGAAATTCGAGTGCAAATTGTAGGAAACTTAATTTTTTCATTCAATTTTTTTTCTTGCAATATTTTTTTTAATCTATATATATATAAAATTTATGAATATTTAAATAAAATTCATTAAATTATGAATTTTTAAGTAAAATTCATTAAATTTCATTATAAATATTTGTTGAACACACAGAAGATATATAAATGGGTTTGTTAAGTAATAATTTAATAATAATAATTAAACATGTGTTTAATGTAAGTGTTAGTAGCAACTTTAAATGATTATTATTCCCAAAAAATGTAGCACATGGTGCACATCTGTAAAGATAGTGCACATCTGTAAATAAATACCTTTCAAATGGCATATTTTTTGCCAAAAATCAGTTGGTAACTGAGAGTTTAGGAGATGTCGGAAGAAACTGTCCTTCCTATTAATATTATAGATTTAGATATAAAGTATTTGTTTAATAGGTGAAGCCAAAAGCCTCTAAAACGAACCATTAACTATTAAATTATATTGGATACTTTTTCTAAAATACTACAATTTGAAAGTTTGAAAGGCAATCGGATTTTTATCTTTTCGCTAATTTTTAAATGGAATAACTTTAAAAAAAAAATGTTTCAATTTTTTCCTGAAACACGTGTTCAATATTTTCAAAATAAGATTATTTCCGCCAAATTCTGAAGCAAACAAAAATGAAGATTTCAAAATGGTGTTCGGTTTGTCTTAGAATTACTCATATAAACTTTGATTTTTGAATTGGCAACATGTTGAGATACTCTGAAGAATAAATTTCTGTATAGAAAAATTATACTTTTTACTTTGTAGATCAAATCAAATTTTAATTACAAGATTTACATGGCCCACAGACAGACGTACGGAAATTATGAAATATTAAGTGAAGTGTGATACATCTCGATCAGTGTCAAAATGAAAGGTGGTTTATGTCACGTATTTTTTCTAGTTTTATCGGCACAAACCAATAGGAACCTGAACATACACCTTGTGTAGGGTATAATTACACACTAAAATATGTTTGTTAATAATTTTCAAAAATTATTAAAATTAAATGTTTAGGAAATATAAATTTATAGATATGCTGCTAATTTAATAACACTTTCAGAGAATTAATATCACTTTTTATGGGTTTCACTAATTTTATGACTACTACACAAGAAACCATAATCTCTTAGTTTGTATTTTTAGCAATCATCAAGGCAAGACAATCTTATATTCCGGACCTTAATTGTGAGAAAAACAAAGGCCTAGTACATTGTCTAATAATTATTACATTTCTTTTCATTTTACTTTGGTCACAATCTTATGTAATAATAAAATTCATACTCATTAAAACTTCTAAAGAATTTAGATTAAAATCTTTGGCTGGAAATAAACAATTGAAAGCATTGTAATAACAAATTAAATATAACACACTTGTAAAAACAAATTATGGCAAAATAAAAACAGTTAAATGTCTTCTTTTAAAATGTATAAGAATCGTAAAATTTAAACCAACAAAAAATAAATTCAATCTAAGTAAAGAAACGAACAGTTGTTATATTAATAAGGTCTGAACCCCATATCCTAAAACAAAACCCTAAAATTTAACAAAGTCTTAAATGAAAAAAAAAACGTTTTTGTTAAAATAATTATAACACAACAATAGAGCAGCACACTTTTGTTTGAAACATAATAGAGAAGGAGACTAGACTTTTATATTTTTTATTTTTTTGTTGTTGTTCATTTCTTTCTTTAATTTTCCTGCAAAAACAGAGACACAACAAGTTTTGTTGTGATTTTTAAAACTAAGATTCTTTGTTGTTGGTTTTTATGTGGTTTTTCCAGGAAACAATAAACTGTCAAATGGCTGTCACTAAATAGACAGACACAGATTATAACAGGTAACTTAGTGGAAGATGTGAATGGTTCTTTTCATCAAGGGAGATGACCTTTATATTTTGTAAGAATTGTCTAAAAAGTACTAGAGATGATAGTAACATTATTAAAGGACTTTTTCATTTTTATTTAGCATAATTGTCAAGGCCATAAACTGTTTTCCCAAAACTAACTGCATATTTTGATTATGTAAAAAATTATTACTTTTTTCTCTTTTTTATTTTTAACGTTGTAGTGGTGTAAAATAAAAGATTACAATCAAATTTGAAGGCTATAAACAAGAGACCTTTAAAAAACAGTTCTCACTTATTAAAAGTGTCTTTGTAATGTCCGTTGTTAATTCAAATTTTCAACACCGCTGGCGGTCCAAGTACATTGTAGAAAAGCAGATACATATAAATAACTTTACTTACTAAAAATGTAGTTCAACAATTTTTTTTTTTAACAGTCGTGCCATAAATAAACCGATTTTTAAATTGTTACTGTGTAACAGTGTTGCCATAATTTGAAATTGAAAAGATGCTAAATTGTAAAAAAAAAGAAAAAGATGCTAAAACGTGCTGCAGTCGAAATAAAAGATGCAAATTTTTTTTTTTTTTTTAATTTCATTACCTTTTGATTGAAAAATCAAGTACTTATTAATAAATTATTTGGTTTTTAAGTGGAAAAATGCATAAATGATTCATATTTTTTAAATTTTAAAGAAAATTATTTTGAATTTCATCTGTAATTTTTTTAAATATCAAATTGAGCTTTTTTAATTTTAAATTAAATATTTTCAATTTTAGAGAGATTTTTTTTAATTTCAAATGTAACAGAATTTACGTTATCAAAAGATAATGCCGTTTTCTTTTCTGACAAAAAAAGGTCGCCCTTTTTTTTCCCTTTTTTCGAAAAGTGTATTTTTTTATATATTCTGAATTAAGAGCAACCTTATTTTATACATCAATTGAAAGGTCCAAAGTCGAGCCCTCGAAAATCACAAAAAATTCTAACCATTGACTTCTTTCAGGTCATAGTGCGAGAATATTTCCCCATTGTTCCTCTTTTTTGAATATTTTCACCCTATGACTTCCAAGAGGATAGTAATTAAAATTTTTTTGCATTTATGAACACAGCACTTTCAGACCTTTCGATTGATATATAATATAAGGTTGCTCTTAATTCAGAATATATAAAATAATAAATTTTTCCAAAAAAGGGCAAAAAAAGGGCGACATTTTTTGTCAGAAAAGAAAACAGCATTATATTTCTGTGATGTTTTCATCTTCAAGTTCTTCTTGGCACTGATATTTTTCTGAGGATCGACATTTATCAACGACATCGCTCGATATATTGTAAGTATGACAGCACCCATTTTTCAATTTCAAACCTTTATACGTATTACAGAACATAACAACTCGGATTTTATTCTGTTGCAAAGTTTGATTTTAACTAAAGCCATTACTTTCCTAGAATTTTCGCTCGAATTTCGAGGGCTGGAATCTGCTAGTAAACATAAATACGTAATGTTTATAAGCATAGTTTAAAAAGATAGTTTATAAACATAGTTTATAAACATATTTTATAAACATAGTTTATAAACATTGTTTATATACATTGTTTGTAAACATTGTTTATAAACATTGTTTATAAGCACAGATATTATAATCATAAAAATAAAAAATATTGATTTTTGTATCCTACGGCTGTTCAACAAATCTTAAAATCGAACCAATCGGTTCTCCGCCTTAAATATAAATGTAAATATATGAGAATATAATGATTTTTTCAAATTGTTGGCTGATTTTAAAGTATACCAATAAAAAACAAGTAAGAAAATTATAGTCGGTCTAGGCCGACTATACGATACCCTATACCATGCGTTTAGGGTCTCTCTTAGGCCCAACTAATTGGATATAGAAAATGAGCATAAACCAAATTTGAGTAGCCTTTTTATTAAAAAGTTCATATCGGATGTTATGTCTATATGGGGACTAGGTCCAAAAATGGACCGATCCTGACCATGATTGGTAAAGTCTCTTGTATTTTGCGAAAATATATACAAACAAAATTTGAGATGAATCAGTGCAATATTTTTGTTTTTTGATAGATTTAAATGAAGATCGGGAAGCAGCTCTATATGGGGCCTATAACCAAAAGTTGTCCCATAGGGACCGTTTTTGGACTATTCATTAATGGATGTAATAAACACATACAAACCCAATTTGACTAAGATCTATACGACAATTTGGATCTTATGGCAATTTATGTCGATTTTATAGGGGTCATTTGTATGGGGGCTAGGTCTGAACATGGACCGATTCTCAACAATTTCAATAGCGTTCATCCCATGGCCGATGGAAGCTTATGTATCAAATTTCATCAAAATATATTCATATTTGCGACCTGTAGTTTGATTACAAGCTTTACATGTACACACAGACGGACGGACATCGTTATATCGAATCAGATAGTGATTCTGATTCGATCGGTATAATAAAAGCAGCACAAAGTCATTATACCCAAACCACATAGTGGTATAGGGTATAAATATTTATATGCCTCAACTAAATTAAATAAGTAGAGCCAAATTAATTACTAAACTCTCTTCAGTACGTTTTATAACATATCAATTTCAATGTTTCCGCATCTGTCGCTTTTTCATTTTTTACGAAAATTTTAAAATTTTAATAAACACGTTTTTTTTTTATTATTTACAAAAGTAATATATTTCTGCAAAAAAATTTAAACAAATTGGGTTCATACTAACGATTGACTTGGTATTACTATATTCGGAATAGAAAAAAATTAAATTATTGGAATGTATAATTCGTAACTAAATTTCTTCATCAAAATAATCAAACACTCTAAACACTGTGAACTTGGCTTTGGATCTACTTCATATACCTACATCATAAAAAGTATGTGTGGCTTTATGATTTAGCAATAAAAAATGTCATGTTTTAACATTTTAAATTTGTTATGAAATTTTAAAAAATAAAAAATAAAAAAAATTTATCATTTCATTGTGAATATCTCCGAAACTTGAGTATTAAATAATACTAGCAGATTCCAGCGCTCGAAATTCGAGTGCAGTTTCTAGGCAGCTTTTTTTCAACTTAGCCAATTCACAAACCAATACTTTTATGGTTTATTATTATTGTGAATGAAGATAACAAACTCATTAACAAACACATTAACAAATTTAATAAACACACATATCACATGTGTAATTTTATGTATGTATAGCAATTTACTCAAAATAAAGGAAAAAATTTAAAAATCTCTAAATCTGCCAAACGGCAAAAAAGAAATACCTTTCAAATAGTGTACGCTTGGTCAAAATCGGGATAAAACGATAGAACAAAACATCGGTCACAAGAAGTCGCCTAGCCTATTAATATTATAGATAACACAATTTAGAAGTAACTTAAAATTTTTAATATCTGCTATTACAAAATTGGTCAGTTGTTCTGAAGTTTTGATAAAATCGATGGAGAATCCTCTTCAAACATCTCAAATTTTAGAGAACATTTTTTTAAGAAAACTTATCCATAGAATTTTAAACTGAGACTATTTTTGTTGTTAGAGGACCATCTTATATATTAAAAGAATTTATGAATAAACTTTTCATTCAAGATTTTTTTCAATATTTTTCTTCTCTCAAACCTCTATAACTAGAGTTCTAATTAACGTAGGCTGTTGACATAGGTCTAAGAACACTCAGTGGATCAAGCTCCTTCTTTTGAGCTTAAATTCGTTGGGTTTGAGGAAAGTTATGCGTGGAGAATCAACTTTACTTTTACTGTACGTTAACTTATCTTGGCATATTTTGGCATTACTGTACGTTAACTTCTCTTGGCAAATTTTGGTATTATATTATAAAAATTAATATAATAGAATATAATGCTGCGGAACAGCAGGGGTCCTCTAGTAATACATAAAAAAAATATGATTAGCGCTATTTTTTTATTTTTGCTATTGTTTTCAGGTTTTAAAAAGTTACAAAACCTAAGGATATTTCCGGTCTTACAATAAGGCAAAAAAAAATATAGATATTTTGAAATTTTTTAACAAAAAATCATATTGAAGTAAATGTTGGAGAAGTGATTCCAAAAATACATTTTTGATCCTTGTGAACTAGTCTTTCAGAAAATGCTTTGCTTTTTATATTGTAATTCTTATTTTTATTATTTTTGGATTTAAAGAAATAAAAAATGTAAGAAAAAATTTCAAAGAAGCTAAGTTTGTTCACAAAGAATTTGACTTTACACTTTTTTGCTTGATTAAGTTTTATATTTGAAACGGTTTTTATTTTTACTTTAGTTTCCGCTTTTTTTTTTCAATTTCCAAAAATATTCTTTTCCAGAAATCTTTTCTCTAAAAAAGCTTGTTTTAATACAAATACAGATTTCAGTAATAATTATATATATGAATTGGTGACGTATGTAACATGTTAAAACAACGTTTGTTTATAAACATTTGGACCGAGTATTTTTGTTGGATTTTTTTTTTTAATACTAAATTTACCCTTTATATTTGTTAAATAAATAATGAATTTTGTTGAAAAAAGTTCTTAAGCAGATCTATAATATTAATAGGCTAGGCGATTTCTTGTGACTGATGTTTTGTTCTAACTTTTTATCCCGATTTTGACCAAACATATATTATTTGAAAGGTATTTCTTTTTAGCCGTTTTGCAGATTTATAGATTTTTAAATTTTTTCCTTTATTTTGAGTAAATTGCATTTAAAGTTGCTACTAACACATACATAAAGTTATACAATGCTATGTGTGTGTTTATTAAATTTGTTTATGTGTTTGTAATAAAAATGAGTTTTGTTTTTTGTGTGGATTTGTGAATTGGCTATAATTGAGTAGCATACTTTTAGGGTCTTTATTTAATGAAAAAATAAAATTTCCTAGAATTTGCGCTCGAATTTCGAGGGCTGGAATCTGCTAATTGTTTTAAATGAGCTAAAGTACTTCGATGAGGCTCAGTGCTATGTGCTTGCAAGGAAGATCATTTCGACTTAATGGCTATTGGTCGAATCACATTTTCTTTTTTTAACATTTTATGCAAAACTTATTTCTGAATAAATACGAATAAATAAATATGTCAGTCAAAAAAGGACTGACAAAAAATTGCACGATAAATTGGTTAGGAATATGTTTGTGGCCGTTAAAAGTGTTCTAAAGGTAAATATGTACTTGGAAGACTTACATAAGTTTTCTAACTTTTATATATTGTACTTATTTAATGTTGATTAACTTTTTGCCTTCTAAAAGTGTTTATACGGTGTACTAAATGTTAATGGGTTTTTTACTTTGACTAACAGAACCTTAAGTACTTAATTTTTTAAACTTTTCTTTAGAAAAATATGTACTAAAAGTTGTTCGCTTAAAAGAAAAAAACAAATTAAGTTAATTATCTTTTTTAAAAATTATTACAAATATTTTATTTACTTTAAAGCTACATTTAAAGCCAGAATTATATAACATACGAGGGTTGTCCCAAAACAAATCAACCGGACGTACACATGGTGGCAGTACATTAAAAACAAGTAAGAAAATTATAGTCGGTCTAGACCGACATACGATACCCTATACCATGGTTTAGAAACCCTATCTCTTCGGTCCAAATAACTGGATATAGAAAATAAGCAAAAACCAAATTTGAGTGGCATTGTTATTAATTTTTGTGGCTGCAGATATGAAAAAGTTCATATCGGGTGCTATATTTATATATGGACTAGGTCAAAAAATGGACCGATCCTGACCATACTTGGTAAAGTCACTTATAGTTTGAAAAAATATAAACAAACCAAATTTGAGAAAAATCTGTACAATATTTTTGTTTTTTTGATAGATTTAAGTGAAGATCGGGAAGCAGCTCTATATGGGGCCTATGACTAAGAATTGTCCAAAAGAGATTATTTTCGGACTACTGACTAGTAGATACAATAAACACATACACAATTTTACTAAGATCTATATGATAATTTGGATCTTATGGCAATTTATGTCGATTTCACAGGGGTCATTTGTATGGGGACTAGGTCTGAACATGGACCGATTTTCACCAATTTCAATAGCGAGCTAAAACGATTCAGAAAGTGATTCTGAACCGATCAGTATAATAAAAGATGGGTCTAGGTCAAATATTTTTGATAGTTACAAACAGCAGCACAAATTCATTATACCCAAACCACATAGTGGTATAGGGTATAAAAATTACTCTGAAAAGTGGTAACCTTATAAAGATGTTTTAATTTTCAAGGCACCTCGTTGTATAGTATTTTTTTCTGAAGCCATTAAAAGTAAACGATCTCAGTGAATTTGTAAACCAAGAAAAAATTGGTCACCGTTATGTAATTAAATACTTTCATTCAGTATTAAATCAATACTGAAGCCGATCTATATTCAATTCTGGGGGGAAGCTGATCGTTCTTTTACGTCTATTAAATATTTGGTGGCAGAGCTGAAACGAGGGCATACTAGCTGCCATCTCAATTGGTCGACCACTACTCAATTGGTCAACCACAAATTTGTAATCGGATGATCGACGAAGAAGTGCGTGAGCTAGCAGAAATGACAGGCATTTCAAAACCTGCTATAAATCTCACATTGATCGAATATTTGGAGATGAGAACGCTATCCGCAAGATGGGTGCCGCATTCGCTCACAATATAATCAAAACAGATTCAACCAAGATGACTTCCTTCTGGAACACCAGAAAACTTCGATTTTTTTTAGAGACAGTGTTTCTAAATTTAACCCGCTGAGATCTGTTCGTCAAATAACATTTTAGCCAGAAAATTAAAGAATTACCGAAACCCACAGAATTCAGCTTGTATAATAATAAACCACCAGCAGATTCCAGCCCTCGAAATTCGAGCGCAAATTCTAGGAAATTTTATTTTTTCATTAAATAAAGACCCTAAAAGTACGCTAATCAACAATAGCCAATTCAAAAATCAACAAAAAAACAAACTCATTTTTATTACAAACACATTAACAAATTTAATAAACACACACATAGCATTGCATAATTTTATGTATGTGTTAGTAGCAACTTTAAATGCAATTTACTCAAAATAAAGGAAAAAATTTAAAAATCTGTAAATCTGCAAAAAGGCTAAAAAGAAATACCTTTCGAATAATATAAGTTTGATCAAAATCGGGATAAAACGGTAGAACAAAACATCAGTCACAGGAAATCGCCTAGCCTATTAATATTACAGATGATTCACCTTAGCTAAGGCTTTACTAAGGTCTGTATAAATTACATGGTTTCTTCTACAAATCCGTCATTTACAATTGTAGTAACTTCCAGAAAGTTGGCGATTGTAGAACGAGATTTACAAAAGTTGTGTTGATAAGAAGAAACTAAGGATGATACTTGATGAGATAACGACTCTGTTATAGTTTTTTCTAAAAGTTTGGGGATTGCACTCAATTTTGCGATGCCTCTATACTTAGACACATTGATCTTATTGCCAGGTTTATATAAAGGGATGATATAAGATTCATTCCATAGAGATGGTAGATATCCATTACGTAAGGACTGATTAAAAACTGTTGTTAGTGGATACAACAGGGAGTCAGCACAGTATTTAATAATATTATTTGGTATTCCATCAGGACCAGGATCAAAAGTAAAATCAATGGGGAACCAGACTTTTTATTCTTTCTATTTTTCAATTTGGCGAAATCTATAATATCAAGGGGCCATGCGATTTTTAATGACCCCTTCTACGCTTTTAATTATCAGCCAATTGTGACAAAAAATATACCATTTGAAAGGTATTTCATTGCAGATGTGCACCATCTGGTACATTTTCTTGAAGTAATAATCATTTAAAGTTGCTACTAACGCATACATAAAACGCATAAAACTATGCAACGCTGTGTGTGTGTTTATTAAATTTGTTTATGTGTTACTCTGTGTTGAATTGTGAATTGGCTAAAATTGAATAGCATACCTTTAGGCTCTTATAAAATTATTTATTAACAAGACCATATAAGTATATATATCTTCTGTGTGTTCAACAACTATTTATAATGATAATGTTAATTATTTCTAACCAAACTATTTTTCTGCGCATACTTCCCTTGCATATACTTGTCATCATTAGTTGTTGGTAACATTTGAGATGGAATAATAAAAATGTAGAAAGAAAAAAGCATCCTTCAAACTAACGGTACGCATGTGGTTAAGAAACAAGCTTAGAGAGGAAAAAAAATATTTGAATAAAAAAGAAACCTGAGTGATCATCAAGTTAAGACTTCTTTTAATTTTTTTTTTTTTTTTATAAATTATTACCATTTGACTACAGGGTCTTTCATTGCAACAACTTTATTTTTTTCTGTTTTTTTTTTTTACAAACTATGAAAAAAAGCCTGATTGGTGGAACAACGAAAAAACGAAAACTGTCTTACTGGTTCCAAATCAGGCTTAAAGCTTATTGTGTGTATGTGTGTGTACCTTTAGTTTTTGTACATTTTAACAAAATTGCTAACAAAAAAAAAAAAAAAATCTTAAAAAACTTTGTCCAGTTGGATGCATCGTGCATGTTTTAGCAAAATTACTTTTGAATGTTTGCAATCATGTGTGTGTATAGCCAAACCAGCACATCTTCTCGACTTCTTCTTCTACTTCTTCTTTTTCTTCTTAAGCTTTAGAGTCATCAACCAACTCGCTGATGTTGGTTTGGTCTTGTTATAAATTTGACCATTTCGCAAATAAACTTTTGTTGGTTTGTTTTTTTTTTTGTTTCTGCAAAAGTTTTTTTTTTTTTTTGTTGTAGTTAAATGATTTAAACAAGTTTCAACTGTTTTGTGTTTATTTACTTCTCGCGTTTCTTTTGTTGTTGTTGTTGTTTTGTTTATTTCTATGCCTGCGTTTCGTTACTTCTGCTACTCTTTGGGATATTTGGTTTTTCGTTTTTGGGACCAGATAAAACAAAAAATTGTGCAAAGTAAGAAAACTGGTTATTTTGGTCTACTGTTAGTTTTGATATCAAAAACTTTTTTTTCAGTTACATTTTCTATTTTTAGCTATGGAAAAATTTCATTAGAAAATGTTTAGCTTTTGTTATAAATGATTGTTTTAGGATGATAATTATGTGGTAGACATACAATTTTAATACAATTTTTTTTATATTAATTTAAATTAAATTAAAGTAGCTGAAGTAATTGAGCCAACAAATAAAATATACAATTTACGACTTAATGCAGAAAACAAACTATACTTAGTTGATAGTAAAAAAAGTATATATTATTTTTACAGCAACATGTTGCTTGCGGATATAAATGTGTTTAAAAACTATTGGGATTTAAATTCATGTAACATGATTTTTTTAATTTAAATTTAACATAATTTTATTTAGAAAACATTTTTTTCTATATTTAACATAATTTTTTGTTTAATTAGAAAAAACTGCGTTTATAAATATATAAAATATATAAATATATATAAATTCCAAGCATACGTACATAAGCATATTGCAGCGAAATAATTGCTTTTAAGTTTTTCAATAATATTTTTTAGAAACCGGATTCCAACATAATATGTTGTAGAATTGGTTCTTCTGACAACAGTTTCATAGCTCTGAAATGTCCTAGTAGGATCTAAAATGTGTAGTATAACTGACCCAAAATTTGATTCAAAATCACGGAGTATCGCATAAGTAACGACATGATTTAATTAGTGAACAAATTTTTTGTTCACGTATTTTTTTCGTTTTTTTGAGCTTTGAAAATCTTGGCAAAATTCTGATAGAAAGACTCAAGACACAGAACAAAGAAACAAAGTTGTTAAATTTTATTTTGAAAGTCAGCATTCGATTATAAAGACACAAAGTTTATATCGAAATTTTCTTTCATGTTCGAAATGCAACTAGCGTTCCAACAGTTTAACGACGGCTTTCTGTGATACGAACATTGCTCAGGTGCAAACAAGAATGCAGGAAATCCCAAAAACTTACATCAGGCGACGTTCTCAGAAGTTGATGGTGTCTAAGCGGTCTTTGGAAAAGAATTTTTCATAAGTTTCACCTTTTCCCACATAAGATTCAATTGGTTCACGAGTTAAAACCAAATAATGCACACACGCGCATTCAATATAATCGCCGTTTTCAAGAATTGTACCTAGAAAACGAGTTTATTCAGAAACCCATAATATGCGATGAGGCCCATTTTCACCTCAATGGTCACACGTGAACAAACAAAATTGCAAAATACGGGGCACCCAAAATCCAGGAATAAATGTTTGAACATCAAGTGCACCCACTTATATAGTGTGGAATAACTGCAGAAAGGATTATTGGGCAATATTTTTTCGAAAAAGGTAAAGAACAATTCAGAATTCAATTATGACTCTTCTGCGCGAAATATTTAGCGATCGAATAATATCACTTTTTTGTGATTTTAACTGGCCACCGCATTTAATAGCTCCAGTTTTTTTTTTTTTTTTTTTTTTTTTTTTTTGAGGGGGGGGTTACCTGGAGGGTAAGGCTTACGCCAAAGAGCCGAGAACCAGCCAATATTTTAAGGACAATTTTCGAGAAGAAATGAAGGCTTTGGGAACTGAAATTATAAGAAACTAGCAGATTCCAGCCCTCGAAATTCGAGTGCAAATTCTAGGAAATTTTATTTTTTCATTAAATAAAGTTGTGGTAATCAATTATAGCCAATTCACAAATCAACACAAAAAACAAACTCATTTTTATTACAAACACATAAACAAATTTAATTAACACACAAATAGCATTGAATAATTTTATGTATGTGTTAGTAGCAATTTTAAATGCAATTTACTCAAAATAAAGGAAAAAATTTAAAAATCTGTAAATCTGCAAAAAGGCTAAAAAGAAATACCTTTCACATAGTATACGTTTGGTCACATCGGTCACAAGAAATCGCCTAGCATATTAATATTATAGATGTGAGGGGAAATACTTTGACCTGATCTGGCCGAAGCAAAAAATGGGCACCATTTGAAAGATATTATCTTTTAAAGAAATATTTCCAAACTATATTCTAATTTTTAATAAATGTCAATAAAAATACTCATAATAGAATAAATGTCAATAACAAAAAAATTCAGAAAGAAAACAAGTAAGAAAATTATAGTCGGTCGAGACCGACTATATGATACCCTATACCATGCGTTTAGAGACCCTATCTCTTAGGCCCAACTAACTGGATATAGAAAATAAGCATATACTAAATTTGAGTGGGATTTTTATTAGTTTTTTTGGCTGCAGATATGAAAAATTTCATATCGGATGCTATATCTATATGGGGACTAGGCCCAAAAATGGAACGCTCCTGACTATGGTTGGTAAAGTTTCTTGTATTTTGCAAAAATATATACAAACAAAATTTGAGAAGACTCAGTGCATATGATTTTGATAGATTTAAGTGAAGATCGGGAAGCAGCTCTATATGGGGCCTATGATTTAGAGTTGTCCCAGGTATCATTTTTAGACAACTCATTAATGGATGCAATAAACGCATACAAACCCAATTTGAGTAAGATCTATATGACAATTTGGATCTTATGGCAATTTATGTCGATTTCATAGGGGTCATTTGTATGGGGGCTAGGTCTGAAAATGGACCGATTCTCACCAATTTCAGTAGCGCTCATCCCATGGCCGATGAAAGATCAAATGCCAAATTTCGTCAAAATATATTCATATTTGCGACCTGCAGTTTGATTACAAACTTTACATGGACACACAGACGGACGTACGGACGGACGGCCGGACATCGTTGAATCGAATCAGATAGTGATTCTGATTCGATCGGTATAATTAAAGATGGGTGTAAGTCAAATATTTTTGGTTGTTACAAACAGAAGCACAAAGTCATTATACCCAAACCACATAGTGGTATAGGGTATAAATATTATTCATTAAATAAATCATAACGTTACTTGCAAATATATTCAAAGCGCATTAATACAGCAAGATTCGGGAACACTTCTTATTAAAATATATGACTTGTCTAAATAAAATTCAAACGAGTTATAAATTTTTAGTATATACAATCAATTTAATTTGTATAGTATTTTTGGAAAAGAATTTTAAAGGATGTTTTAAACAAAATCTTTACATTATTTATGAATAAAGAACACAAAGCTACTCGTCCTTAATTAAATTTTACAATTTATATGTAAGGCTTTTTAAATTGGTATTCTCTATATAATAAGAACAATTTAAAAAATTGTGATCTAAAATAACGTTGAACATTAATATTAAGATGCTAGCAACAAGAATCAACTTTTAATTGTTGTCAAATTATTAGTGTTGATCACAGCTAGACAATAGGGACAATATATCAACACCAGTATTAGTGTTGAAACACAAAAAGATGCTAAAACGTACTGGATTCAAAATAAAAGAACCAACATTTTTTATACCCTATACCACTATGTGGTTTGGGTATAATGACTTTGTGCTGCTGTTTGTAACAACCAAAAATATTTGACCTAGACCCATCTTTAATTATACCGATCGAATCAGAATTACTTTCTGAGTTGATTTAACAATGTCCGTCCGTCCGTCCGTCCGTCCGTCCGTCCGTCCGTCCGTCCGTCCGTCCGTCCGTCCGTCCGTCTGTGTGTCCATGTAAAGCTTGTAATCAAACTGCAGGTCGCAAATATGAATATATTTTGATGAAATTTGGTATATAAGCTTTTATCGGCCATGGGATGAACGCTATTGAAATTGGTGAGAATCGGTCCATGTTCAGACCTAGCCCCCATACAAATTACCCATATGAAATCGACATAAATTGCCATAAGATCCAAATTGTCATATAGATCTTCCTCAAATTGGGTTTGTATGCGTTCATTACATCCACTAATGAGTAGTCCAAAAATGATCCCTTTGACCCCATATAGAGCTGCTTCCCGATCTTCACTTAAACGTATTAAAAAACAAAAATATTGCACTGATTCTTCTCAAATTTTGTTTGTACATATTTTTGCAAAATACAAGAGACTTTACCAAACATGATCAGGATCGGTCCATTTTTGGACCTAGTCCCTTTATAGATATAGCATCCGATATGAACTTTTTCATATCTGCGTCCAAAAAAATTAATAAAAATCCCACTCAAATTTGGTTTTTGCTTATTTTCAATGTCCAGTTAGATGGGCCTAAGAGATAGGGTTTCTAAACGCATGGTATAGGGTATCGTATAGTCGGTCTAGACCGACTATAATTTTCTTACTTGTTTTTTTTTTCATTTCATTACCTTTTGATTGAAAAATTAAGTACTTATTAATTAATTCTTTGGTTTTTTTAATGGAAAAATGTATATGAAACATAAGTTTCGATTTATATTTTTTAAATTCTAAATAAAATTATTTTGAGTTTTTTTAATTTCAAATTAAATATTTTTATACCCTATACCACTATGTGGTTTGGGTATAATGACTTTGTGCTGCTGTTTGTAACAACCAAAAATATTTGACCTAGACCCATCTTTAATTATACCGATCGAATCAGAATCACTTTCTGAGTTGATTTAACAATGTCCGTCCGTCCGTCCGTCTGTGTGTCCATGTAAAGCTTGTAATCAAACTGCAGGTCGCAAATATGAATATATTTTGATGAAATTTGGTATATAAGCTTCTATCGGCCATGGGATGAACGCTATTGAAATTGGTGAGAATCGGTCCATGGTCAGACCTAGCCCCCATAGAAATTACCCATATGAAATCGACATAAATTGCCATAAGATCCAAATTGTCATATAGATCTTACTCAAATTGGGTTTGTATGTGTTCATTACATCCACTAATGAGTAGTCCAAAAATGAGCCCTTTGACCCCACATAGAGCTGCTTCCCGATCTTCACTTAAATCTATTAAAAAACAAAAATATTGCACTGATTCTTCTCAAATTTTGTTTGTATATATTTTTGCAAAATACAAGAGTCTTTACCAAACATGATCAGAATCGGTCCATTTTTGGACCTAGTCCCTTTATAGATATAGCATCCGATATGAACTTTTTCATATCTGCAGCCAAAAAAATTAATAAAAATCCCACTCAAATTTGGTTTTTGCTTATTTTCAATGTACAGTTAGTTGGGCCTAAGAGATAGGGTTTCTAAACGCATGGTATAGGGTATCGTATAGTCGGTCTAGACCGACTATAATTTTCTTACTTGTTAATTTTGGAGAGATTTTTATACCCTATACCACTATGTGGTTTGGGTATAATGACTTTGTGCTGCTGCTTGTAACAACCAAAAATATTTGACCTTGACCCATCTTTAATTATACCGATCGAGTCAGAATCACTTTTTGAGTTGATTTAACAATGTCCGTCCGTCCGTCCGTCCGTCTGTGTGTCCATGTAAACCTTGTAATCAAACTGCAGGTCGCAAATATGAATATGTTCTGACGAAATTTGGTATATAAGCTTTTATCGGCCATGGGATGAACGCTGTTGAAATTGGTGAGAATCGGTCTATGTTCAGACCTAGCCCCCACACAAATTACCCCTATGAAATCGACATAAATTGCCATAAGATCCAAATTGTCATATAGATCTTACTCAAATTGGGTTTTGTATGCGTTCATTACGTCCATTAATGAGTAATCCAAAAATGATCCCTTTGGCCCCATATATGGCTGCTTCCCGATCTTCTCTTAAATCTATTAAAAAACAAAAATATTGCACTGATTCTTCTCAGATTTGGTTTGTATATATTTTTGCAAAATACAAGAGACTTTTCCAAACATGATCAGGATCGGTCCATTTTTGGACCTAGTCCCCATATAGATATAGCATCCGATATGAACTTTTTCATATCTGCAGCCAAAAAAAATTAATAAAAATCCCACTCAAATTTGGTTTTTGCTTAATTTCTATGTCCAGTTAGTTGGGCCTAAGAGATAGGGTTTCTAAACACATGGTATAGGGTATCGTATAGTCGGTCTAGACCGACTATAATTTTCTTACTTGTTCTTTTTTAATTTGAAATATAACAGAATTTACATTATCAAAAGATACGAGTATATTACAATAACTGGTTTATGGAAAATAATATTTCTGTGATGTCTTCATCTTCAAGTTCTTCTTGGCTCTGATATTTTTCTGACGATCGACTTCCACCGACATAGCTCGTTATATTGTAAGTGTAACAGTACCCATTTTTCAATTTCAAGCCTTCATTTATACGTATTACAGAACATAACAGCTCGGATTTTACTCTGTTGCAAAGCTTGCTTTTAACTAAAGTTATTAAATCAAACGAATGTTCAACTCCGGCTTTTGAGAAAGACAAAACTAATAAAGACAATCAAATGTGGATAACTCTTTAAATGGACTTTCGCCAATAGAATTTTTTTTAACTTCAATCCATAAAGAGGTTATATTCAATGCTGTATCCCAATATTGTTCTGTGATATAACTCAATTGGATTTGAATTTTTCTGTTTCAGATGATCAAAATTTAAACTCTTCTAATATACTGGTTATCGGTTTTTTTTTACCCGGTTTAATGTGTTTTGTATTAAAAATGTTGGCATTTTTTTAATGCAATTATATTTTTTGGCCATCGATTTTTTAATTGATTAATTCTTTTTTTTTTTTGGATGCTAAGCGACAAAAAAGTTGCTAAATCTAGCAACTAAAATGCTAAAATGGCAACACTGAATGCAACGAACAGTATTTAAGAATTAAATTTTTTTAAAAGGTTTTTCCTCCACTTTTTCATTTTTTTTTTTTTGTAACTTAAGTTTATTGGTAATTGTTCATTACTTTTTTCATTTACACACACAGCAAAATAATTCACCAACCGAATTGTTCTAAATCTTAACAACTGAATTTTCGATTGTATCAACAGAAATTTTATAGCAACTAACCATTTTCTATTGTGATAAAATATTTACTGTTGAGACAATACATAGAATAGCAATTGCAAACTACTCAAAATTCGGTTATTAACTTCATCGCAATTCGGTTGGCAACATATTTGGTAGCCACAACGAATCTGTTTTCTGTGTGCACTTATTTCTTACATCCTATATCAGTATTTGGTCAGGGTATAATGACTTTGTTCTGATGTTTGTAAATATTTGATCTAGACCCATCTTTTATTATACCGATCGACTCAGAATGACGTTTTGAGTCGACTTAGCGATGTCCGTCCGTCCGTCCATCAATTTGTCCATGTAAACCTGAATCAAGCTACATATCGCAAATATGAATATATTTTGATGAAATTTAGTGTATACGCTTCTATCGGCCGTCGCATGAACAATCGGTGCCCAAACAAATAACCGCTATGAGATCGACTTAAATTGCCATAATATTCAAATTATCATATAGATCTGTCAAATTGCGTTTAATTCACTTAAATCTATCAAAAACCAAAAATTTTGCACAGATTTTGTCAAATTTGGTTTGTATAAGTTTTTACAAAAACTAAGAGAGCATACTATATATAGTCAGGATCGGTCCATTTTTCGAGCTAGTGCCCTTATAAATATAGCATCCGAACTTTTTCATATCCGAAGGCGAAAAAATACATAATGCCACTTAAATGTGGTTCATGTTTATTTTCTATATATAATTAATTGGACCTAAGAGATAGGGTCTCTAAACACATGGTATAAAGTATCGTATAGTCGGTCTAGGCTGACTATAATTTTCTTACTTGGTTGAATTTAATTATGTTCCCATATATTTTCTTAGAATGTCCAGTAAATTTCAAGATGGAGCACATGAAATATTTTCTTAGAATATCCAGTAAATTTCAAGATGGAACACCGATGCCTTCAATTCTTTTTACGATTTTATAAGTGGCCGTGTCATATAAAAATTAATTTTTCTATTTTATGTATCATAATAATGTTTATGAACATTTTTGACATTTAAACATTTTATGTCTACTAGAGGACCCCTGCTGCTCCGCAGCATTATATTATATTATATTAATTTTGATAACATAATACCAAAATTTGCCAAGAGAAGTTAACGTACAGTAATGCCAAAATATGCCAAGATAAGTTAACGTACAGTAAAAGTAAAGTTGATTCTCCACGCATAACTTTCCTCAAACCCAAAAGAAGGAGCTTGATCCACTGAGTGTTCTTAGATCTATGTCAACAGCCTACGTTAATCAGAACTCTAGTTATAGAGGTTTGAGAGAAGAAAAATATTGAAAAAAAATCTTGAATGCAAAGTTTATTCATAAATTCTTTTAATATATAAGATAATAATATTTATAAACATTGTATATGTATAATCATTATTGTATTTTAGGTCTATAATAATGTTTATAAACATTTTTTGTATTTAATGTTTTATAAACATTGTTTATGTATAATCATTGTTCTATCTTATGTCTATAATAATGTTTATAAACATTAAACAACACTGTTTATATATGTTTACTTAGTAAAACTGTCTGATATTCCAAAATTCTTGTTTCAAGATCTAAATGATCAACAAAACGTGGCCAAAATTAAATCCAGTGTATATTGCAAAAAAAAAAGAAGAGATATATTTATATTTTTGAACAACATCAACAATGTGTTTTCTTTTTTTGTGAAAAATCATGAAAATTTATTCAAATTATGTAAAAACAAGCCGGAAAAAGTATTATGTCCAAAGAACTAACTAACAACATGTACAAACGTTTAAGAAACACAAAAATATGTTTTATACAAAGTCATGAATATTTAGAGATATTTTAATCAATAAATTTTAATAACATTGAATTTTAATGGTACATAATTATTAAAAAATTACAGTACTCTAATGTTGTAATAAAAGCCACATCTACACAAATTTATGGGGTTTTTTCATCAACAATTGCTAGCACCGATGGTAAAGTCAAGCCAAAAAAAAATAAATATAAGAAGTGGTTTTATTTCACTCCAATTTATTTTGCTTAGTTTCCAGAAAAAAACCAGATTGTGAGCTCAACAATATTTGTACACATTTCTGCTTATAAACATATATGGGAAAACAGACTGCAATAGGCAACATGTTTAAAACCAAATTTTTCAAGATCGTAATACACAGCAAAGCGTATTCAAAACAAAGCTAATGAGTGTGGCAAAAAGTGTAATATTATTCTATTATTAACTTTGATAAAGAAAAGTTTTTATTTTGTTTTTAGTATATTTTTAACAAAATCCTTTATTTCTAATATTAATGTTTTTATTTGAAATTAAATACCTAAAATGGTCTACGCAAATAAAAAGTAAGAGAAAAAATTTTGCTTGCTGTTGCAGCAACATTTTTCAGTATTCATTGTCAAAGTTTTAGCTGATTGTTTTTCTATTTGGATTTTAAAAAGTCTTTAAAAACACAGTTGAATAATAAAAGTGTTCTGTACAACGTATTGAAAATTGTTGTTAAACTAAAAATCAAAAAATATATAATGGATTTCCCATTCTAATATAAAATTTGTTGTTTAACTTATATATATTTTTTTTTAAAAATTAGCAACTGCTGCTACTTCTACAAATGTTCATTGGCTCTATTTAATTCGTCACGAAATTTATTTATTTAAAACTTGTTATCGTTTGTTGTTTATTGAACTTCTGCTAATTTAATAAGCACTTTATTTAAAAAAAAAAAAAACAAACAAACTAAAAAAAATACAAACAGCTCATCGTTTAAAATTCATAATCATAAACTGAATTCTGAAAATTATTCATATCTATGATTTTGTTTTATGTTTATTTGTTTAAAAAGAAAAAATAAATTTTGGAATTCGTTAAAAAAAAAGAAACCGGTTAAATGATTATTACATTTTTTTGTTTGTTTTTGACAATTTTTTTTTTCTGTTCGGCTTTAAAAGAAAATAGTTTTTTTTTAAATTGCTTAAAGTCGAAATAACAACAATTTACTGTATTTAATTGTTTATAGGTATATGAATGTAACTGTATTTCTTATGCATAATTGCTATAAAATTAATTTCGTTTATATTCGAACTTAATAGCAAAGCTCTACCTCGAAATCATTTATTTCTACGTTACACATACAGTGTGCGACAAAACAGATGCACGAACTTGTGTTACTATCATATATCTTAATTACATAGAAAAACGCACTCGGATTTGAATTCTTTTTATTTATTTATAACAAAGATAGACCCGTTTTAATAATACAACACATAAACAAAAATATAAATATAATAAAACGGAAAGAAAGAATATTAAATTTACAACAATGCTTTTTGCCCGCGACAAAACAAAACCATGAAATAATAGATATTTATGCAAGAAAAACATAGAAGACAGCGGCTACACGAACACACGACTACAAATGCTGCTGGCTGCAATTGTATTCGTATAGTCAGCTACTTAATTTTTATGAAAACGACAGCAACATATAACAATATATAGGTACAATATAAACAGCTGTTTTTGTACATATGCATTTTTATTTCAGAAGTGCCAATTATATTTCTTTTTACTTTATTAAAATAAAAAACATGCATGATTCTATATAAACTTGACTTAAATATACAATTACTTATTTATAACGCATTATTATAACGTAAAAATAAATAAATAAATTTACTTAACCCCTTTTGATTATTAATGGAATTATTATAGCTTTTCATTTTGCGATTAATTTTTTTAACAAAACAAAATATTTCATAGCACTAGTATCTTTTACACATTCTATTATATTGTCATCACTATTTTTGTTTTGTAGCCAACAAAAATAGAAATTATCCTAAGTTGACTACAGCGACAAAAGTTGTCATGTAGTCGTGTAGCTGTGTTGGTGCCAAAAGAATCGTTTTCATATAAACGCGTGTATTTTATTTTTGACAGGCTGTAGTCGTGTAGCCGCATGAAACACATGCATTCTTTAAATGTAAAGGACCGTTATATAATAAAAACTATTTTTTGAATATTGTAAGAATAATAGGAAAAAAATTTGGGTGTAGACCGACTATACGATACCCTATACCATGCATTTTGAGCCCCTAATAGGCCCAACTAACTGAATATAGAAAATAAGCATAAACCAAATTTCAGTCGGATTTTTTATTAATTTTTTTGGCTGCAGATATGAAAAAGTTCATATCGGATACTATATCTATATGGGGACTAGGTCCAGAAATGGGCCGATCCTGATCATGTTTGGTAAAGTCTCTAGTATTTTGCAAAAATATACACAAACAAAATTTGAGAAGAATCAGTGCAATATTTTTATTTTTTGTTAGATTTAAGTGAAGATCCGGAAGCAGCTCTATATGCGGCCTATGACTAAGAGTTGTCCCATAGGGATAATTTTTGGACTACTCATTAATGGATGTAATAAACGCATAGTAATCCAATTTGAGTAAGATCTATATGACAATTTGGATCATATGGCAATTTATGTCGATTTCATAGGGCTCATTTAAAAGCTTATATACATTAAAATATATTCATATTTGCGACCTGTAGTTTGATTACAAGGATTACATGGACACACAGACGGACGGACGGACGGACGGACGGACGGACTCAGAAAGTGATTCTGAGCCGATCGGTATAATAAAATATGGGTCTAGGTCAACTATTTTTGGTAGTTACAAACAGCAGCACAAAGTCATTATACCCAAGCCGCATAGTGGTATAGGGTATAAAAAATGGCTAATAAGTACCCAGTGCAAGTAAAAGAATAATTAATGAATGAATGCAAACAAATTTGGAATAAATCATAGTATGATTTCGCGTACTATTAGCCGTTTCCGTAGTTCAGGCTCATTGACTCCCATACATAAAGGGGGTTAGCAGCGAAAAACTAGCAAATGGGACGACCAGGCAATAATCCGATTAAAAAAAAGCATCCCTCTATATCAACAAGGTCTATTGTAAACCAATTGCAAGTAAATGTTTCAATAAGATCCATCCACATACGAACTGTTGAAGGAGGGTAAAAATCATATATATATATATCGAGACCTTATATTCAATAAAAGCTATACAATGATTTTGAGAAATTGACTTTTTGATGGGGAACTTTTCGCCTATGTGAGCTACATCTCTGATAAAAATTTCAGAAAAAAAAATTTATTTAGAACACTTTTTTTCATTTTTAATAAATCGCTATATGCTATATTACTTAATTTTTTTGAATGCAATACCCGCTATGCGAAAATTTTTTTTAAATTATCAAATTAATGAGCGCTCAGAAACTTGTTGGCTGGGTAGAGCTTTTTTTTCATCACAACAAAACTAAAAACTACTATTCTTTGCAAAAAATGGGCTGTCCAGAATGATTTAAAAGCTGTCATTCGAGTTTTTAAAACTTTTAAAAATAATTCAACCTCATTTGAATATTACAATTTATAGATAAAAAATCGAATAATTTACATATTATCGCATTTGAGTAGTTTCATAATGTTTCGTAATTCTTTACAAAGAATCGCAGACGATTATCTATCCTCCAGTGAAGAAGATTTTGTTGAGTGTGCAATAACTGGTAAGTTTAATGAATTTTTAAAAAGCTGAAGAAAATTTAAAAAACTGTTTTGTCCAGATTCCGACGATGAGTTCATACCAGGAAGAACGAAAAGGGCAATTAATTCAAAATCAAAAAATAGAGAGGAAAATTCAACAAAAAGAATGAAGGGAACAAGACTATATCGGATTTCGTACTGGTGGTATTTTCCTACATAATTCTCCGAAATGCGGAAGGGTAATTGGACCTAAATGTTCATCAACATTATGCATTAAACGAAAGTCCAGACACTGCCAAAAATTTGATGAAAGCACCAGGAATAATATTTTTAACACATTCTGGGAGCTCAATTGATAAGCCAAAAAAGTGTTTGTTAAAAGTCACGTCTCGCAGACTCCATCGAAATTAAACAGAGTTAAAAACTCTAGAAAGCAGTACAGCTTTATGTATAAACTACCGCACAAAGACGGATTATTACAAGTGTGTCGATCAATGTTTTTATCAACTCTATCAATAAAATAAGACATGGTTAAAGGTTGGATAAAATCCAACATTGAAGCAGGAGGCAATAAGCTTGCAGAAAATCTACAATCCACTGTCGGCAAAAAGTCGAATGCTGAAAATCAAAAATCCACATCAGGTAATAAGGCCCCTTCAATTGGTTCTAAAAATAATTCTTACAAGGTATATTTAAATGAATATTTCGAGAAATTAGAGAAAATGGAAAGCCATTACTGCCGCAAAGGTACTAGCAAAATATATATTTCTGCTGCATTTAATTCAAAAGCCGATGTTTACAGATATTATCTTAATTATTGTACAAAAAAGCAAGTTCCATCTGTATCTATTTTCACCTTTTCAAAATTTCTTGAACAGCAGAATTATAATATTTTCGCACCCCGTAAAGATCAGTACGATACGTGTACATCTTTTAAAGCCAAACAGATAAGTGAACAGAAATATAATACTCATATTTTATAGAAGAACCTTGACAAGATAGCTGCTATAGGGGGAAGATGTCATGTTTTTACTATGGATGTTCAAGCAGTGAAGCTTTGTCCAAATCAAAATGTCTCAGCTAATTACTACAAACAGCGCTTACAAGTTCATAACTTCACCATTTACAATCTTTCCACACATCAGTGCACTAATTATTGGTGGAATGAAACAAATGGTGACTTGTCTGCTTCGACATTTGTTTCCATCATAATACTTCACTTGAAAACACACTGATCAACAGATAAATTACCAATAATAATTTATTCAGATGGATGTGGATATCAGAATCGTAACCATATCTTATCAAATGCCTTGTCAATCTTTGCTATTGAAAATGACAAAGTAATTGAACAGATATACTTGGAGAAAAGTCACACTCATATGGAGTGTGATAGTGCTCATGCCAAAATTGAAAAGAAACTTAAAAATAAATCAATATATCTGCCAATAGATTACATCAATGTTACGAAGGAATCACGAAAGACTGTAAAAATTGACGATTCTGAGATCAACAAACCATTCGATGCAATGTATCTAAACTACGACTTTTTTAACAATTACAACGAAGCCAGACTTATTCGCTTCTCGAGCATTAGGCCTGGTCGAAACAAAAATGATCCAACAGTGGCACAGTTAAGATCTTTAAAATATCCATAATGATATAATGATTTACCTATTCGAATTAAAGAATATACAGGATATACTGAACCAACACCCTTCATAATGATCAACTTCCAATTCAGCCTTGTAAGTGGAAACATCTACAAGATTTGAAACCCGTTATCCCATCAGAATATCATTACTTTTATGATAATTTACCTCAATCAAATTCAAAGAAATAGCCAGAAATGCTCAACTTCAGTTATTCTTTTTCGTATATTTCCTTATTTTTAATGTTTTGTTAACACGTTCTTATTTATTAACGATATCTTAACAAAACTAATTTACGAGATTTTTTCGATAAGATTTTGAAATTTAAACATAGGGGCCCCCCCAAGAAGTCAAAAAAAAATTTATTAACATTTTAAAGGTCCACTCTAGCGATTTCTAAAAAAAAAACCTAACGATAGTTTCTTACATTTTTAATTATTACCTTTGAATTCCAAAAATTAAATATAAGGGCCACCCTAATAATTTTTCCAAAAATGAAAAAAATTCTAACAATATTGTAAACTAGATGACAATAAACTTGTTTTATTAATCTGCAATACCCGCTATATGCATTGAAATATTCGAAAATTTTATCTGCAAAACCAGCTATACGACAAAAAACTCTGTAGCGCCGCGAATAACCGAAATCTTTAAATAATTTTTGTATGCAGCACCCACTAATAATATTTAACAAAAATACTAGAAGAAAATTTACTTCAATCTTCGAGAGTTTAGAAAATAAACAGTTTTTCCCTCTCCTGAAAAATTGTGTTTTTGCGTATAGCCGGTATTGAATATAAGCTCTCGATATATTAAATACTGTCGTCACCTTATGAGGAGCATAGGTCCACAAAAAATCATACAGAAGTTAAAAAAAAATTTATTTCCGCCAAAAATAGACTAGCTAGAATGGAATTTACAAAAGAACACATAAACTGGAGTACAACCCAATGGAAGACCAGACTTTTCTCTGATGAGTCGAAGTTTAATTTAAAAAGTTTTGATGGATTTCGGCTAGTACGCAAATCTAAACGATAACGTCTTAATCCTCGGAATACTCAAGGCATTGTAAAATAGGAGGAGGGAATGTTTTGGTCTGGTGATGTTTTTCTGATCATGGAATCGGACCACTTCATAAAACTGTGTTTATTTTGTTTTAGTAAATTTAGTTAATTTATTTTATAAATAAATAAAATAATTTGAAACTCAAATGTGTTTGTCATTGTTATTAAGCCATATTGTATTAACCACATGATCGTGCATATGTTTTGTTGCACACTGTGTATGTATGTATGGATGTGTTGAAATTATTTACTATTGACAATCATATACGTGCCATGTTATTTAATGCTTTTTTTTTTTTGTTTGTGTCGTCTATGTAACGTAAATGAAGTGTCAATCTACGTGACATTTCTAAGAAATACCTAAAATATAATTTCATTAAATTTATTGTCAAAGTATTATTTATTATTATTATTATTATTGTTATTATACGAGGTTTCTATTAAATTTCCTTCACCTCACTAATTCTTAAGCCTGTTCATTTTTAATTTAATGCCTTTTGTTTGGTTTCCAGGCACTTGTTGAAGTGTACGTACTTAATTGAGGATTTCAGGATAGTTCTCTTATTTCAATTTAGTTTTCACATACGGTTTTATGTTACCCAATTTACCCTGTATACAAATAATTTATTACCTGCGTTTGTGTACAAATGTTATATAAGTTCTAATCTCTTGTTTAAGCGGCATTTGTTAGAGATTAGAATTTTGTTTACACCAAGTATTTTCTATTTACACCATGTGACATGTTGAAAATATAAATGAACAAAGAAATGAAAAGTATTCTCAAATTATTGAATGATTACGTTAGAATTGAACTACAGCATAAATTTATTTCACTCATAAAATTTTTGAACAAAAGTCTCTGTTAAGAGTTTCAGTTATTTGCTGACTACAGATTGGGGAAATAACTATAAATCTAATATTATTTCTTTATATATATAAAAGCAATATTATTTCTTTATCTATAATATTAATAGGCTAGACGATTTCTTGTGACTGATGTTTTGTTCCACCGTTTTATCCCGATGTTGACCAAACGTATATTATTTGAAATGTATTTCTTTTTAGCCGTTTTGCAGATATACAGATTTTTAAATTTTTTCCTTTATTTTGAATAAATTGCATTTAAAGTTGCTACTAACACACACATAAAATTATACAATGCTATGTGTGTGTTTATTAAATTTGTTAATGTGTTTGTAATAAAAATGAGCTTGTTTTTTGTGTTGATTTGTGAATTGGTTAGCATACCTTTAGGGTATTTATTTAATGAAAAAATAAAATTTCCTAGAATTTGCGCTCGAATTTCGAGGGCTGGAATTTGCTAGTACATATAAAAGCAACACAGTCTGCTATTTAGGTAACGGGCTCAAAATGTAATAATAATTTTTCTTTAAATGTATAGCGGCATGTTGCTAGCAAAACTACCTGCAATTTTTGGAAAACTGGGTTTCTGATAGCCAAGCTTCAATATCATATGTTTTTAATTTTCGAAAAAAAATAATTCCAATTTTAAAAGTTGCCTGATTGAAAATCCCGTATATTATGGGATTTTTATTTTTGTTTTCGGATATTTCTTATGAATTTTTAACATTTATTTCATCTTGCAAACATCTTTTCTTGTATTGAATGTAAATAAACATGTTGCAGGCACAATTTAATATATTCCAAAAAAAAGTATACACAATTTGAATATTTATAACATAAGTTTTTTATTCGCATTGAAGGAACCTTGTAATTGGAAAGGGTCTTCATAAAATGATAACTTTTCGTCCTAACCCATCTGTTAAAATTTTTCCCATTTTGTGCGCTATCTTTCTCAAATTCCGTTTTTAATTCTTTTAGTGTTTTTGGTTTTCTGCCATATGTAAGGCATACCTACAAGAAAAACTCAAATTGTTGCACATCTGTGAAATAGTCAGGATATTCTAAAGAACTTTTTTGCGCAGTCATCCAGAAGATTCTCAAAAAGATATGTTCTTACATGATTATGAAGTAAATTCAAAAAATTTGCACACTGTACACATTTTTATACCCTATACCACTATGTGGTTTTGGGTATAATGACTATGTGATGCTGTTTGTAACTACCAAAAATATTTGACCTAAACCCATCTTTTATTATACCGATCGACTCAGTATCACTTTGTCGATTTAGCGATGTCCGTCCGTCCGTCTACAGGTCGCAAATATGAATATATTTTGATTAAATTTTGTATGTAAGCTTTTACCGGCCATAGGATGACCACTATTGAAATTGGTGAAATTCGGTCCATGTTCAGACCTAGTCCCCATACAAACGACCCCTATGAAATGGACATGAATTGCCATAAGATCCAAATTATCACATATATCTCAGTCAAAATGGGTTTGTATGTGTTATTTATATCCATTAATCAGTAGTCCAAAAATAATCCCAATAGGACAATTCTTAGTCATAGGCCCCACATGGAGCTGCTTCCCGATCTTCACTTAAATCTATCAAAGAATAAAAATATTGCACAGATTTTCCTCAAATTTGGTTTGTATATATTTTTTCAAAGTGACTTTACCACGTATGGTCAGGATCGGTCCATATTTCGATCAATATTAGCATCCGATAAGAACTGCAGCCAAAAAAAAAATAATAATAATGCCACTCAAATTTGATTTATGCTTATTTTCTATATCGAATTAGTTGGACCGAAGAAATAGGGTCTCTAAACCATGGTATAGGGTACCGTATAGTCAGTGTAGACCGACTATAATTTCTTACTTGTTATTTTTTGGGACAGAAACTTTTGCAAGAATTTAATGCTTTAATGAATGAAAAATTTTTTTTATTACTTTTTTGGAATATTCAAAAAGAAAATCGTTCGAATCTTGTTTATTAATTCTATTTTGGAGTTTACATGAATTATACCCCATTCATAGTCTATTTTATTCACCATTCCCAGAAATGGTGTATCTTATCATCAACATGTTCTAACTTACGTTGCTGTACCGATATTTATTCAATTAGGACCTGGCTATTAGTCTAAATTGGATATAGTTCCTCTAAAACCAGTTGTGGGCCAGTTCAACTTTTGGTTTATGTAACCGGTTATAAATGAACAAGTTCTTTATGAGATAATTATTAGGAACATCGTTTATGTTTATAAACATTGAATATGTTTACGTTTACAAACATTTAATATGTTTATAGACACTTATTACGTTTATGTTTATAAACATTGATTATGCATATAAACATTGTTTATATATTTTATACACACAAAGATAAAGAAAAATTGATTTTCTACAGTTTCAAAAAAGAGAAAAAAAGAAATTGACAGAATATCTAAAGACAAAATGTTTTATAAAATTTTATATAAGTGGGCTGTTTGTGAAGTACACATATAAATGCTGTAACCGAAAAAAAAAGTATCCAAAAATTATTACAGGAAGGCGGTCCCAAAAACAACCCAATTTGACGTATAGATGGCGCCAGTAGTTTGAAAAATATTAGTTTGCTTAAAAGTGGCAACCTTACAAAACATATGTTTTTAATTTCAAGACGCCATGTTCTTTAGAATTTTTTTTTCCTGTAGCCATCAAAAGTTAACGATCTTAGTAAATTTGTAAACATAGAAAAAATTGGTCACCGTTAATGTAATTAATTACTTTCATTTGAAAAGTGCCAGTGAAACCAATATTAAAGCCAAGCTAGATTCTGCATGGAAAGTCTAATCCTTCGTTTACGACTTTTAAATATTGGAAGGCAGAGTTTAATCGAGGGAGTATAAACTGCCAATAAGAACACCCTAGTGGTCGACCAGTTGAGTTCCCTACTCCAGAAACTGTTAAGAAAATCCCCAAAATTGTTCTGTATGATCGTCGGCCGGCTGAAAGAGCGTGAGCTAGTTGAAATGATAGACATTTAAAAAAGTGATATACATCACATATTAACCGATAATTTGGAGATAAGATATCTGTCCGCAGGATGGGTGACGCGTTTGCTCACAATATAAAAAAACAGCGTCGTGAAGTTATTTTAATAGAGTGTTTGGATATGATTCACCGCAATAAAGCCGAGTGTTTGGGTTTATTCCGCCATGGATAGCACTACATCATACCCGAGGCAACTGAACAGTCAAAACAGCGGAGAGAAATGAGAGAATCGTGTCCAAACAAGGCGAAGGCAGTTCCATCTATTTAACAATACAATCACAAAAACAGAGTAAGACAAAAACGGTGTGAGTTATGAGTGTATTTTTGCAATAAAATTATTACAGCTAATTCAACAACCCTCAAGAATAACACTACTACAAATAGAACAATATCGAATTATAACAACAAATTCAGCAACCATAAAGTATAACACAATCACAAAAATAACAATATACAAGTATAACAGCTAATTCCCAGGGAAAAAAACATTACCAAATAATGGGTTTTAGAAAGAGACGTAACTGGTTGAAGTTTGCCTGATAAGCTCATTATTTTAACACGGGGATGTCATTGGAGGAAGCTAGTTGCCTAGGAACTCATTATTTTTACTTTAAAAGTAATGCAGTATGCACATTATTAGTAACGCCTTATTTTCACTTTAGAAGTAATGCAGTGGGCAGGGGGCATTGGTAATGCAAAAATCAATGAGCTGCTATTACGAAATTTTTTCTGGGTTAAACTAGGCTAAATGCATAACAACTCCAAACTGAAAAAATATGCTGAAAGTATAAGTACTTCCAACAGTTCTTACTATAAACGGGTCATCGATCGAAGCTATTGAATATCGCGGGGTAAAGATACTCGAACTAAAACGAGATTATATATAAACATTGTTTATCCATATAATCAATATAGTTTATAAACATAAAAGACACAAAAACAAACAAAACAAGTAAAAAAAAATAATAGTCGATCTAGACAGACCAACTAATTTGGTACAGAAAATAAGCACAAACCAAATCTGGGAAATTCACTTATTTTTTGCAAAAACATGTACAAACGAAAATTGAGAAAAAATCTTTGCAATATTCTTGTTTCTGTTAGGTTTAAGTGAAGATCGGGAAGCAGCTTTATATGCAGGCTATGGCTAAGAATTTTCCAGTAGGGTTTATTTTTGGACTACTGATTATTGTATACACACAACCCCAATTTGACCGAGATTTATATGATAATTTGGATATTAAGTCAATTAAGTCGATCTCATAGGGACTATGTATGAACATGAGCCGATTTTCACCGATTTCAGTGTTCATCCTATGGTCGATGAAAGCTTATAGACCAAATTTCGTTAAAATATATTTATATAGGTGACCAGTAGTTGGATTACAAGGTTTACATGGACACACAGACGGGCGGACGGACAGACAGACGAACAGACGTACATTGCTAAATCGACTCAGAAAGTTATTCTGAGGTATAATATAAGATGGGTTTAGATCATTTGGTAGTTACACACATCAGCACAAAGTCATTATACCCTGACCACATAGTGGTTTTTAATATTTTTTAAACTCTTTCTTTTAACTCATACTCTCTGTCTGTCTGTCTGTCTGTCTGCCATGGGGCAACCCCATTCCCCCACATCCAATTGATCTGAAACTTGGCCCATAGTCTTGTTGTGTCTATAGATTAATTTTGGGGTAGTCACGCACAGTCACCCATTTCCTCTTGTCCGATCATTCTGAAACTTGGTCGATAGACTTGCTGTGAAAAAATATTGACTTTGATATAGTCATGCACAGTCACGCATAGTCAATCACAGTCACAGAGAGACTAACACCTCATTTCGTCCCATCCCATCGATCTGAAACTTTGTCCATAGACTGGGTGTGGCCAAATATTAATTTTGAGATAGTCACACACAGTCACGCATAGTAACGCACAGTCACGGAGTGATTTAAATTCCATTTTCCCTCATCCAATCAATCTAAAACTTAGTACACAGACTTGTTGCCTTGTCGTTAATTTAAAGATAGTCACGCACAGTCACGGAGTGATTTAAACCCCATTTACCCTTATCCGATCGATCTGCAACTTTGTCCATGGACTTGTTGGGGCCAAAGATTAATTTTCAGATAGTCACGCGTAGTCACGCATAGTCACGCAAAGTCACGGAGTGATTTAAACCCCATTTCTCCTCATTCAATCAATCTATAAACTTGATCCATAGACTTTTTGTGACCAAATATTAACTTTAAAATAGACTCGCAAAGTCACGCACACTCACGGAGAGATTCAAAACTCATATGCGTAGGGAAAGAAAGAGTTTTAATAAAAAACTTTGTTTTTATGTGCTAGATTATTACAAATATTTATTGTTTTACATACTAATAAAATTCTTACTAATTATGACCAGGGGTCGGGATAATAATCTATAATTATAAACATATTAATAAAAACTAGCAAATTCCAGCCCTCGAAATTCGTGTGCAAATTCGATAAAATTTTATTTTTTCATTAAATAAAGACCTTAAAGGTATGCTAATCAATTATAGCCAATTTGCAAATCAACACAAAAAAACAAACTCATTTTTATTGCAAACACATTAACAGCTACTAGTAGCAACTTTAAATGCAATTTACTCAAAATAAAGGAAAAAATTTAAAAATCTGTAACTCTGCAAAATGGCTAAAAATAAATACCTTTCAAATAATATACGATTGGTCAAAATCGGGTTAAAACGGTAGAACAAAACATCGGACACAAGCAATCGCCTAGCCTATTAATATTATAGATTAAATGAATGAATCTAATGAACGGTCTGTTTAGTCCTGATATTTACGGAATATCTTAAGAAAATTTGTATTTTTTATGATATTTTATGAATGGACTGATTGTGAAGTACACAAATAAATTAAATTAATTTAACGAAAATTAAATAATAAGAAGAAAAACATTTAAAACGAATATTTTATTCATTTATTTATAAATTTATTAGCTTCTAATTACAAATTATAAGATAATGTTAGAGAAGAGCAATAGCTGCTATGGCCTTCAGCTCATATAATTTTTAAATATTAGTTATATTACATTCCTTATAACTATATACTTATATGTATTTGCTTCTTTAAGAAAATTTATTATTTTTAGGATGTTGTTTTTAGACGGATGTGACAAACATCGTATGGGTTCGATGTCGTTAAAACTTTTCTGTCTTTGATTAGTAAATTTTGGACTATGTAAAAGATGTGTAATTGTTGGTGTTGTTGTTGTTAAACAATTGTAAATTTGTGGTGAGGGTATGTTCATAAGGTGTCCGTTAGTAAGCTTTGTATGTCTGAGTCTCAGTCATTCAAAGTTAATATCTTTTCTAGTACATCCAGTAATGTCATCACTGGACAAAAAGTTAAAATTTATAATTTCCTGGTTTAATCTTTTGTAGGTACCAAATCGAAGAGTTGTTAATTAAATTTATTTTTGTTGTCCTTATCAAAATATTTAACAATAAATTTGTTCCAATCACTATAATTGAAATTTCGTGTGGTAATTAGTGAATATGAGGTAGCTCTCTTTGCACTGAGATCGGCAAATTCGTTACCCCGAATACCAGAGTGTCCAGGAACCCAAATTAATTTAATATTTGGTGTTTATGTATAAGAATATTTCTTATTTGACAAATGTAGAAATTTGTATTATTGGTGTGTAAAAGGGATTGTAGCGTTGCTAACGAGTCAGAGCAGATGGCAAATTTAGCCCTATACTGGGATGCGTATTTTGTAGCCTCATATATTGCAATTAGTTCAGCAGAGTATATTGTACTGAATTCTGGTAAGATGCTTGACTTTATTACACTGTCCTCCTTTGCTACACTAAAAGATGTAAGGGTTACTGACGACTTTGCTCCATCTGTAAAATGAAAGACGTAGTCATATAGATTATTTTTCAATTCATTAAACATCAGAAAGTATTGTTTGCGACTACACGTTGACTTGGTGAAGTAGTGGAGAGATATATTAACGGTATGATCATGTAGGAGCTAAGGAGGATTTATGTTATACTTGTGTTTAATTGTTTCCAAAGCAAGGCATAATTTCTTGCAATTTTGTATTGCATAATAGATTGCTGATGGCATTTTTTGGATTCTTTTGGTATTTTTGCATTTCTGTACGAGCTGATATATGGGGGTGTTGTTGCTAAAGATTAGAGTTTTCAAAAGTTTCGTTGTTTTATAGCGGTTTACGTTTCTATTGGTGATATGTTTGATTCAAAAAGCATATTGTTTATAGGCGTTGGGTGAAATGCTCCTAAACCTAGTCTCACTGCGGTATTAATAATGGTTTAAAGTTTACGTAACTGAAAATTAGGTGCATGCCCAAAAATTTCCAAAGCATAGTTAATTTTTGAAATGAGAATTAATTTTATAACGTATATGATGGTATATGTATTGAAGTTCAATTTGGGATTAGATAGACATTTAATTATCTTGAGTCTGTTTGCTAAAGAAGAGGCTATGTAATCTGTATCTTGTATTTATATGGAGGCCAAGTATCCTCAAGCATTCAACTTGAGTTAAAGTTGTGGAACCTGAACTAATGATACATCTACATTTTGGCTTTCTGCAAATATGAAAAACCTGAGTTTTTAGACCAGTTTTCGATGTCATCAAACAGATGATTTAGGTAAAATGTCGGATTCCTTTTCCTGTCTGATTTTAGGATTCAATTAAAATCATCCCCATAAGCAATAAAATCAATATCTCTGTGCAATGAAATTATGGAACATAGTTTGTTATAGGCGATTAGGAAGAAAATTACCGACAGGGGTGATCCCTGTGGTATGTCATTCTGCAGTGGTTTTGGCGATTAATATTGATTTCCTATGTGTTATTATTTTTCTATTGTTCACGATGTTTTTAATATAATTTATAATAAATAGGCCCAATTTCCATGAGTTAAGTTGATCGATGATGGCATGAATACCAATTCTATCGAAAGCTCTTTCAAAATCGAGTGCAATTATTGAAATATGATTGTGTGCCAATAAGCTGTTGGTGACTTGGTGGTCAACATAGATCAATGGATCAATTGTAGATATTCCCCTTCGGAAGCCGAATTGTCGACTGTCTAAGAGTTTCTGCGATTGTACATACGATAATAGCCTATTGGCTACAATTTTATCAAGAACTTTTGAAATGCAAAAATTAAGAGAACTGGGTCGGTATGATTTTAATAAAGTCTTGTCTGATCCGGATTTATATATGGGTATTACTATACTGGTTTTATATTGTTGTGGGATATATGATGTAAAAATTTTGTTATAGATATTTAGAAGCCTATGTTTTAGAGTGTTCGGTAAATTTTTGATCATTAGGTAAGAAATTATGTCAAGACCAGATATCTTGTTCGGTTTAATAATTCATCCATTTAAATGGCTGCATATCGATTGGTTTTCATGTTTTTAACAATTTTTATATGACAAAAATTTTCTTTAATAAAAGTTTGCATTTTTTCCCAGACAAATAGAATAAACTCTTACCAAAAGCCAGTTTGACTTGGAATTACTCGGGGAGTTCTAATTTACGGGGAGTTCTAATTTAATGAATATTTAAGAATTTATAATTGCTCCAAGATTGAAAAATGTTGGTACACCTTTGCAAAACCAATATATTAAATAATTCTCAGATTCTGTTTCTTTACGATTTATGAAAATTTTAAATACTTGTTACTGTGGTTAAAAGTTATGCGAAATTCTAGTTTCAGAGAAAATTTATTATTTCTTAATTTTGGCTAGCAACATATATTTGCAATGTTAGCAACATCTCAATGTGGTGTTTTTATAAGTAATTAAACAAAACATTTAAGGAGCATATAAATACAAATGTTTCTACATCTTTAAATAGCAATACGCTCTCTTTTCAATTTCTTAGTTCCAGACAAAGTATGAAGTTTACCTAATAACCCATAAGTAGATATAATTGTAAAAAAAAACAAGCATAATGTGAACATAAGCGTATGTATAAAGTTTTGAAAACAAAGTGAAATATAAGTGTTATAATGGCGTTTTGTTATTATTTGCTACAGTGTGTTAAACGTGAGTGAAAATATTTTAATTATTTTGTAATTATTTAACACTGAACATAAGTACGTTTGTACAAACCTATATACATACATATACATACAATAACAAAAACCGTATTTTGTTTCGATGGTATTTTTTTTGTCTACATATTATAATCACAAATAAATTGCTACTTAAAGTGTATGTATGCACCTCAAATCTTAAAATAAAACTTTTGTCATTTTAATCATTTGTAATTACGACTATAAACTTAAAAACAAAATAATTATCTAATATCAGTTTTAGATATTAGGAGATGAATGCCTCTAAGTATGGGAATTTCTAACTAAACATGTCATTTTGTCATTAGATTAGAAATAAATTAAGTAAACAACAGTTTTTTTTTTTATTTCAGCTATAAATAATTTTATAGAGAAAGATCCAGATGCTTTAATGAATAGAAAATCTTAAAATATAAATTCAGATAATGAGAAAAAATCGGTTTAAAGAAAGCCAAAATTTTCTGTTTTGTTTATAAGTTTAAATTTGTGCTGCTGGCAATTGTTGCCGAAAAATATTTTTTTTTGTGTAATTTCCATTCAATTTTAACGAAATAAATATGTTTGTATATTGATGTTTTTTGGGTTTTACCACTTAAATTTAATTAGTTGTTGCTAATTTTTTCACATGACAAACGTGAGCTGTGTCTATTTTTTAAACTCACTTTCTCTTTAAAGGTTTATTTTACTTTAAGTATAAGTGTGAGTTCGTCCAAAATCTTATTGGTCCATCACTTGGAATAATTATCATTAAATTACAGTTACAAACCACTCTGTGATCAACGACTAACGATGCTGTAACCACCAAAAATACTTGATCAAGACCAAGGTGCCTATTATGAGCAACTTTCGACTTTCGATTTTTGGTCGAATTAACTGATCGAACGAATTTTCATTTGATATTATGGCGCTTATTCACTCAACTGGATTATTCACAATAGTACATATTTATCAGCTGGCACTATAAATAAACATTGTTTGTTTACAAATTTATCAAAAAAAAAAAATTATTAATTATTTATTAACATGGAATTATGGTTCACTGATCGTCTGATGAAGATGAGTGCTTCGTCGTGAGAGAAGCTTCCAACATTTTGGAAATGGATTCCACTACGTAAGTATGCGAGGTTTTAACAAGGGTACCATTTGTTTATAGATTTATAGCAACTTTTCGACTGCAAGGAGGCGTTTATGGAATTGCTGTCTACTACAGATGAACTGCTACGGCAATGCACACAAGGCAGATCAATCTAATGAAATTAAAATAACTTACTACTTATATTTTCAATAAGTTTTACAAACTGACATCCAGCATCGAAAGAAAAATTGTGTTCGATTGAAAATTCGTTGTACAACAAAATTTCCCACCATGCTGCAGCTCATAACACGAATTTGACATTCGATAGTCGATGTTCGATAGCCAGCGAAGATCGAAGATCGAATGCAACTCATAATAAGGGCCCTAGACTCTTTCTATTACAACTATCGACACAGAATCATTTACTAAGTCGATTTAAAAATGTCCGTTAACCTGTCAGAACAAATTAATATCATTAAAATTTGATACGCTCGTTTTGGTTGTCTTTAGGACGATCGATACTCTGAAACTGTTGCAATCTGAGTTGAAAAAAATTCCTCTTAGGCCTAATCATATTTTTTCGTCATTAATAATAACCAGAAGATTCCAGCACTCTAGATTCGAGTGCAAATTCTAGGAAATTTTATTTTTTCATTTAATAAAGACCCTAAAGGTATGCTTCACAATTTAACACATTTTAAATGAAGAAAAGAAACTCAACACATTAACACAAACACATTAACAAATTTAATAAACACACACATAGCATTGTATAATTTAAACGATCATAACTCCAAAAATATTCCAGACGATGAAATCTGTAAATCTGGGTAACAGCTAAAAAGAAATACCTTTCAAATGATACATTTTCTTGTCAAAATCGGGGTAAAACTGTAAAACTTACATTGGTCACAAGAAATCGCCTTGCCTATTAATATTATAGATAGATATTGTATTGAAAAAATTCGCATACAATCCGCTCTGTTTGTTTTTTTTTTTTTTTTTTCTTAATTTTATTCGACAAACTGGCTACCAGTTTTGCAACTTTTACAAATGTCAAAATTTTGTAAATAAAAGTTGAGAAAAGGAGTAGAGTGTCGAAAAATAATTAAAATTATTAAAAGATTAGGAACAAAATTTGATTAATGTGGACAACTGAGCGCTAAATATAAAATGGACAAATCCACTGTTTATAAAATAATGACAAATAGTGCCAAAATCAAAAAAGTGTCGAATTCCTCTAATTTAAAACAAGTAAGATAATTATAGTCGGTCTAGACCCACTATACGATACCCTATAACATGCGTTTAGAGACCCTATCTCTTAGGTCCAACTAATTGGATATAGAAAATAAGCATAAACCAAATTTGAGTGGCATTTTTATTAATTTTTTGGCTGCAGATACGAAAAAGTTCATATCGGATGCTATCTCTATATGGGGAATAGGTCCAAAAATGGACCGATCCTGACCATGGTTGGCAAAGTCTCTTGTATTTTGCAAAAATATACACAAACAAAATTTGAGATGAATCAGTGGAATTTTTTTTTTTTATAGATTTAAATGAAGATCGGGAAGCAGATCGGGCCTATGATTAAGAGTTGTCCCATAGGGATCGTTTTTGGACTACTCATTAATGGATGTAATAAACACATACAAACCCAGTTTGACTAAGATCTATACGACAATTTGGATCTTATGGCAATTTATGTGGATTTCATAGGGGTCATTTGTATGGGGGTTAGGTCTGAACATGGACCGATTCTCACCAATTTCAATAGCGTTCATCCCATGGCAAAATTTCATCAAAATATATTCATATTTGCGACCTGCAGTTTGATTACAAGGTCTACATGGACACACAGACGGACGGACGGACGGACATTGTTAAATCGACTCAAAAAGTGATTTTGATTCGATCGGTATAATAAAAGATGGGTCTAGGTCAAATATTTCTGGTAGTTACAAACAGCAGCACAAAGTCATTATACCCAAACCACATAGTTGTATAGGGTATAAACATTGCGTCAAAGAAGGTTCAATAATGTTCAATAAAATGCGTGGCCAGAATGCAGTGGTAACTGACCTAATGATTTTAAATAAAGCAAACGAATTTGCAGAGAATTTAGAAAAGGATTTTGAGCCAAATACATCATGGCTATGCCGTTGGAAGAAACGTAGAAGAATATGTGTAGGAAAAATCAGTGAGAGAACGAAGGATAGTGATGACACTTCTCTTCATTCGTAACTCAACATGTTGTGTTTGTGATTGGAAAGCCTGAGCAGCCACGCTGTTTCAAAAATAAAAACATTCCCATTACATATTTTTCAAATAAAAATATTATAGAAAGACATGAATAAAATAAAGAAGAAAATAATTCTATTTGTTGACAATGCGACATGCCATAAGACGACAATAACTTTGACAAATATTACGGTTCAGTATCTTCCTCCAAATACTACAGCTATTATCCAGCCTCTTGATCAAGGAATAATTCACTCGTTTAAGCAGCGATATAGGCATACCATCGTTAAGAAGCAGTTATATGTGCTATTGAGAGAGGAGGACCCGTTCTTGAATATATTAAATCAATATCCATATTGGATGCTTTGCATTTCATAAAGCGGGCCCGGTGGTTAATAAAGCCTGAATGTCACATTTATAAAATTACTTCTTATTCAGAAATCTTATATATAACAAGTAAGAAAATTATAATCGGTCTAGACCTACACCTACTCGATACCCTATACGATGGTTTAGAGACCCTATCTCTTCGGTCCAACTAATTCGATATAGAAAATAAGCATAAACCAAATTTGAGTGGCATTGTTATTAATTTGTTTAGCTGTAGATATGAAAAACTACATATCGAATGCTATATTTATATGGGGACTAGGTCGAAAAATGGACCGATCCTGACCATATTTGGATTTTAATGGATATAATAAACACATACAAAGCCAATTTGACTGAGATCTATATGATAATTTGGATCTTATGGCAATTTATGTCGATTTCATAGAGGTCATTTGTATGGGGACTAGGTCTGAAAGTGGACCGAACTTCACCAATTTCAACAGCGTTCATCCTATGATCCTATACCAAATTTCATCAAAATATATTCATATTTGCGAGCTGTAGTTTGATTACAAGGTTTACATGGACACACAGACGGACGGACGGACATCGCTAAATCGACTCAGAAAGTGATTCTGAGTCGATCGGTATCAGAAAAGATGGGTCTAGGTCAAATATTTTTGGCAGTTACAAACAGAAGCACAAAGTCATTATACCCATACCACATAGTGGTAAAGAATGAATGTATGTTTGTATGTATGTTGCGTATGGACTCCAAAACGGCTTTACCGATCTTGATGAAATTTTCAGGGCATCTTCAGAATAGCCTGGCGGGTGTGATTGTGAAGCGTAAAATGTTCGGGGGAGTTCGTGCTTTACTTTTATCCCACACTGTGTATTAAAATTTAGATGCAATATAAAAACCGGAAGTTTTCTTAGGGCCAGCTACGCGGACCGGGCCCAGCTAGTTATACATAAATATTTTTATTTGTTATACTTCCAGGCAGGTTTTAACAACAATGGGGATATTCATGAGATTAAAGAATAAGAGAAATTCTGTAAGCGAACTTTTAACGTTTTCCTCAGAATATCAACATTGTAATAACGAGTTTATTTCATATGGAATGTTGAGTGATGCTAATATTTTGGACGATGTGGCCCGGACAAATCAAATGAAGAATATCTTAATAAATTTGATGATATAGATCCCTATGATTGTGCTGTTGAAGTTTATCATTGCCAACAAACCAAAATTACTCCAAAAGGAATTTTAAATTCCGTAGAAATTATAAGAAAATTTTGTTCTGACAACGAATTTGAGCAAAACTTGATTGTGGAAAAATTGAATCATATATTATAAAAGCTTTACAAAAAAAAAAAAAAAAAAAAAAAAAAAAATCTATGATTATAGAATTGTTTAAAAACTTTTGACATATGAAATTGATATCTATGTTGTGTTTGACATAATCATCAAAAAAGCTAAAATGAACCTCATACTTAAGGGGGCGTAAGGTTTTAAAAGCGAAAAAAGGCATAATTTAATATTTTTTTTGTTGAAGATATGAATAATGTTGGATTATTTATTTCATAAACACGTTTTTTCTTTTTAATTTTGATAAATAAGTCTGTGACAGCGGACCATGTAAAATAAAAAAATCGGAATGCGTTTTAAAGGTGACATGTATCCCGAGGTAATCACGAATAATTTTTTATTATTATTATTATTTTTGGCAGCATTTTCAAGTGAAAAACTCGATTTTTGGTATAAAATTTCGGTGAATTTGTTGTTAAAAAAATGGGGAAGAAAATGGAAAATAAAAAAATCTTCGTGGCTACCTGGGGTGTAATCGTTGCATACGTGATCGAGTGCGCTCAAGTGTCGAATAAAATTTCGTGATGTATCGACTATGCTAATCGCGGCATACGATAGTCACAAAATCGAAATTTATAACAAAAAAAGAATATCGAGTATCTTAATACAAAAGTAAGTAGTTAATAACAATTAATAACAATTTTAATAATAACAATTTTTTTATTTACATATCTTATCAATAATTTTTAATTTTGTGAAGAGATTTAATTTTTAAATCGACCTTTTTAATCTCCATGTTAACAAAGTGTTCCTTTTCTTTTAATTTTAGCGAACGTATTTGAATTCTTAAAATTTATCCAAATATAAGGATATATTGATTTGTGACTCCTCAAATTTTTCAAGATGGGGCTTTAAGAGACATATTCTTAATTCCAGCAGCTTGGAGAATTTGCTCTTTGGCAGACGAAAGAAGTTTTTTCTCATATTTGGTTTTTCTTCAAATTATTCGTTAATAAATACTAAAACTACATTTCACGTCTTTCTATTAAATATAATAAAAGAAATAAATTTTCCCTGCTTTTTTTCATGTGAACAAACTAATAAAATATGTTTTCGACAGTTTGATATGTATCGAATGACATTTCGAAAGATTTCACTCGATCGATTTGATTTCACTCGATCGAATGCCGTGATTTCAAAATGAAAAATGTCGATCAATTTCACTCGATCACGTATGCGATGAATAAACCCCTGGTGATTTATGTGTAGAAATAGTGTGTAAAATTTCAAAGAATCGTCCAAGTAGATTTTGAGTTATGATGTTCACGGACTTCATACATGTTATTTGCGAGAAAATCGATTTAAGGTTTTTTTTAAAAAACTTCAATTATGTACTTTTTTGTTTTTTATTATTTATTATAAGCTTTTAAAGCATATGAATTAATTAAAAATAAAGATTTATGTTGAAACTATTGATTTAATTTAAATCAATATTTGGTTATGTTTTTAATAAACTTTTATTTTGTTTCAAAAAGTGATTTTATTGGAGAAACTAATTTTTATATAGTACAAAATGTGGATTCGCTTATAACACAAGGGAACAAAAGTGGAACTTTTTTTTTTTTTGATGTTGCCTGGAACTTTATTGCAATTTTTATTAGTTTGAGGTCGCGGATTTCAAATCGAATCTCCATTTTCCACCATCAGCTCGTATTTTTAAGTTACAGGTACTAATCGTATTTTTCGTTTTATTTTTTAATTTTTCTTTTTTTCAAAACTTCAACGATATCTCTGAAACTGCTGGGTAAATTTAACACCAATGTAAGCACGGCTTGAAGATAGTTAATATTGTTGACGAGTTTTGGATTTTTTATACGCTATACCACTATGTGGTTTGGGTATAATGACTTTGTGCTGCTGTTTGTAACTACCAAAAATATTTGACCTAGAACCATCTTTTATTATACCGATCGAATCAGAATCACTATATGATTCCATTTAACGATGTCCGTCCGTCCGTCCGTCTGTGTGTCCATGTAAAGCTTGTAATCAAACTGCAGGTCGCAAATATGAACATATTTGGATGAAATTTGGTATATAAGCTTTTATCGGCCATAGGATGAACGCTATTGAAATTGGTGAGAATCGGTGCATGTTCAGACCTAGCCCCCATACAAATGACCCCTATGAAATCAACATAAATTGCCATAAGATCCAAATTATCATATAAATCTTAGTCAAATTGGGTTTGTATGTGTTTATTACATCATTAATCAGTAGTCCAAAAATTATCCCTGTGGGACAACTCTTAATCATAGGCCCCATATAGAGCTGCTTCCCGATCTTCACCTAAATCTATCAAAAAACAAAAATATTGCACTGATTCTTCTCAAATTTTGTTTGTATATATTTTTGCAAAATACAAGAGACTTTACCAAACATGGTCAGGATCGGTCCATTTTTGGGCCTAGTCCCATATATAGATATATCATCCGATATGAACTTTTTCATATCTGCAGCCAAAAAAATTAATAAAAATGCCACTCAAGTTTGGTTTATGCTTATTTTCTATATCCAATTATTTGGGCCTAAGAGATAGGGTCTCAAAACGCATGGTATAGGGTATCGTATAGTCGGTCTAGATCGACTATAATTTTATTACTTGTTTTAACTGAATATGATGAACCATTTTCAAGTAATTTCAATATGTATGTAGCGGAAGTGCCTTAATTTTGGACATAACGGTACATCGTGAAAAGTCGAGGTGATAGAAAAACATCAACAAAAATCTTAAGTAACAAAAACCTTGTTCCCTTGTGTAATCCATAAAGTGGCTCATAAAAAAATTCGATTAGTACTGTATGGCTCGAAATATTATTTTGATAATTCTTTAGCGCTATTGAAATTGTCTATCAAAGGTAGTAAACTTAATGGTTTCAGAAATAGTGTAACAAAGTGGTTGTTGCTTGCATAAAAATTAAAGCCTTTCCCTTTCAGTATAACCGTGAGCATTTTGAATGTCAATGCACCTCGTGAAGCGGTTAAAAACCAAAAATAAGTCACGGTTCACACAAGGCAATTTTTATTTCGCAACATTTTTTAAATTCTCTTTTTAAAATTGCCTTAATGTTCATAAAGAGAAATTTATTGCCGCAAAATTCTTAAATTTTTGAAAGCTCATTTTATTTAGTTTGTGTAAAAAGAATTTATTTTATTATTGGTTCAAAAAGAAAAATCTATTTGTGTGAAAAATGGAAGCCAAAGAAAAAATTAAATAATAAAAAAAATAGTAATAAAATAAATGAAATAATAATAATAATTTTTCACAGTTAAGCAAATAATGAAAAGAAATGTTAAGTAATAACCTGCAGCTAACTTCGTGTTTATAATTACGAATGGCACAACAAAACTAATTGCCGAGTACAAGCAACTCCGTATCAAATACCTCTCTCCTTTCCCCTCTCTCCAACAAACTCAAAAATTGCCTTGTGTGAACTAGCACTAATGTTATAATATATTCAAGATCAAGAAAGCACAGAAGCAGGAGAGAAATAATCAAGGAGACAGAAAATTTAAGCCTGAAAGTTACTACCTAAGGAATTATGAAACTTATGGGCAACTTGGCGGATTACACATGGCTTCGAGGTCAAAGGTTTTATATATCCGACAATAAACAATATGATATCAAACACAAGGTAGAAGTGGTGCACAAATATTTAAACTTTCAGATAAGAAGAAATTTTTTATATATTTTTATATTTATTTTTTTTTTTTTTATTTATTTATTATAGTCAACAAAACTTATTTTAACGGAAAACAAAAAAAAAATATTTCAGTTAAGAATTACATTCCGCAATTTTTCTTTTACAAAAAATACTCAGTATAACTATAAAAATTTGATTTCAGAACTTAAGAAAAAGTTCAACATAATTTTCTACCTTAATTCCAATGTTAGACTTGCATTATTATAATATAATCTAGAAGGATTGTGTTACCATATCTAACATATTTTCTCTTAAAATTACAAGAACACACGTTCATTAATTACATTTCCATTTGTATCCAAAAAAAAAAAAAAAGGTTTCACACATTACCGAAACTTTCACTTGCCAAATACCCGTTTTATTTCAAAATATCTACAAAAAAACGATCATTTCAATATACAGTATTTGTCTATTTGTACACATGATTATAATGGTTGATGAAAAATATGTTGCCGTCATGAGCAACACTGACAACATATCCAATAAATTTAAACTTTTCACATTATCTCACTTTAGAGCATATTTCACTTCAAGTCTTCAAAATTTATCCCGGCTAAATCACTTAAGGTCGGTAATGCTTAATTTTTAAGTCCACAACAAATTTTACCGAGATCTAACCTAAACTCTTGGTTTATGAAATCGAATAGTCTATCTGATTACACCGTTCAACAAACCGTTTAAAAAAAGAGATCACTTGCAAAACTGCGTCACCGTTTTATATTTCGTGATCTTGTTTTTCTATATTTTTCGAATAACATATCTATAATATTAATTGGATAGGCGATTTCTTGTGATCGATGTTTTGTTCTACCCGATTTTAACCAAGCGCATATTATTTGTAAGGTATTTCTTTTTAGCCGTTTTGCAGATTTACAGATTTTTAAATTTTTTACCTCTATTTTGAGTAAATTGTATTTAAAGTTGCTACTAACACAAACATAAAATTATACAATGCTATCCCAGTATGCATTGAAATATAATTTCTCCAATGTTTGAAAAAATTTAAGTTCTCAAATTGATGTCCAATGTAATTCTCAACTTGAGTTGAACAATTTTTCTCCTTGTTTGCTTTCAACTTGTGTTAAGTTTGAGATATTATTTAAATATGTCATAAATAATAAATTAGATTAAAAAATGGCAAAAAAGTACAAATAATTAATTAATATATTTTTAATTATTTCTACTTTTTGTCGAATTTTTTAATTAAAATTCTTATTTATGACATATTTAATAGTAATATTCATAAAATGTAAAAATAATTAATTCATTTATTTTTAATTCTAAATATTTTAAAATATTAACATGTACATAATAATGTTAAATATGTAATTAAATAAATTGAAACATTAAAAAAGTACATTGTTTTCATTTCTAAAATTAGTATAATTTTTTTAATATGGCAATTCCGTACCTTCCATTTAATACCGATTGGAGAAATTTCTTTGCTATCAAGTTGAGAATAACAAATTTCTCAATTTGATAACTAAGAAAATCATCATACAAAAAATGTGCCTTTTAAGTTGAGAGGACTATAATCGGACTATTGAGGTGCATTTGAGAATTAACGTTGGAGATTTGAGAAATGTATTTGATCTCAAATGCACCTCAAGTTGATAGCAAACAAAGATGTTTATTGGGATGTGTGTGTTTATTAAATTTGTTAATGTGTTTGTAATGAAAATGAGTTTGTTTTTTGTGTTGATTTGTGAATTGGCTACAATTGATTAGCATACCTTTAGGGTCTTTATTTAATGAAAAAATAAAATTTCCTAGAATTTGCACTCTAATTTCGAGGGCTGGCATCTGCTAGTTTAAATAATTATACTCAACCTACGAAACAACGATTGGTTTCAAATGAAAGTAGAGAACGTTATTATTTTAATCAATTTTTCTCTTCGATATTTTAAGATTTTTTAAAGTTTTGAAAAAAAAAAAAATTATAAAATTGCGTCATCTCCACTTTCATTTAACACCGATGCACAGTCGTCAAAAGCGCTCAAAATTAAATTTTTTTTGTTCTAATTCTTTCAATTTTTTTGCAGTTATCGACAGATAATACATTACATAAGGCGTTTTGAGAATATCTATTTTTTATGCTATAATGGACCAAAGTTGAAGTTTTTTTAAAAAAATTTCAAACTAAAGAAATCGGATTTTTTTATAGTCGGAAACTAAGTAGGCAAAACCTAATTTTTTCGAAGATTTTGTTTTATAACTTTACAGTTGTAAAAAATGTAATGTAAATCATGTAATTTCTTGGGCATTTGAGTGACTATTTCATAGAATTTTTAAGTGGCAAAAAAAAAATAGGTTTAAAAAAAAATTAAATTGACCTATTTGCATAAGCTGCCAAAAAAAAAATAGCGGATCTCAACCGCTTAGCTATATACGGTATTTAATACACCTAAGGGTCCTAAACAAAATATGTTTCTACCTAAGTGCAATATTATGCAACTTTTAATGTAGAGCATTTTTAAGGTACCCTATTTATAAGTGTATTTTAAAAAAATTCATACGATCTCAATAGGGAAGTTTTTCAAAACGGTTTAAAAGTTCTTCATGCACTTCACAATTGTGATAGAGTATGAAAAAAAACGGACCAGTATTTTGGTTCTTTGGGCGGACCCCCATATTTTTGGAAGATATAAGGCATAAGGCGTCAGAAAAATTTTGTAAACTAAAAACTAATTCATGTACTACTGAAGAGTTTACATTAGAAAATGGAGCTTTGGCAATGTTTATGGACCTAGATTTAACGAAGGCAAAGTATGAAAATCTCAGACAGTACAACGAAATGTTATTGGGAGCGAAATATTATCCATCATATGTTAAAATACTGGAGAAGAAAAAAGAATATTATCCCGATAATATATTAATTGAGGAGAAGGGGGCTTCCACAAGATTGCAGGACCTCTTGAATCACACCAGCAAACGTATTTTACAATCGATTTATGAGGATTAACAAATATTATTAATATTATTACAGCGACCCTAAAAACTCCCGAGTACCCTGTTTCAAAAGTTTCGGTGAAGAAATAAAAAAATTATAGATTTTTAATCGCTGTTGACCACTGTGCGATGGTATGGCTGACGAGTATAAGTATGTATTAAAATAATTTATTTTATTTTCTAATTTAATTATTCGAGAAGATTCGACAAAATTAAAAATCATAAAGTTGACAAAATTCCCCTCGTAAGTCGAGTAAAAATAAGATAATAGGATTGGCAATATTACCCTCTTTCATTTGACACATAAATAGGACGAGTATATTGTAAGTAAATATATTTAAAAAATTTAATTTTTTGAAATTTTTAAGTCCTATTAAAAAAGCAAGATCTCGAAATGAAAAGATTTGATTAAAAAAATGCATAATATTGGCAAAATACTCCTCATTCATTTGAGACCGATATCGGCATCGTAGGTCGCGTAGAACCAAGATCGCGAAATTAAAAGATTTAATAATTAAAAAAACAATATACCATGCTTTCATTTGACACCGTTAGCCGTATCGTAGGTCAGGTAAAAACTCGATCTCGAAATGAAAATATTTAGTTAAATTAAAAAACTTTTAAAACTGGCAAGATTACCTTCTCTCAATTGACATCCACAATAGGGCGAGTATCATACAATATATTAAAAAAATTTATGAAAACTAATCCGAGTTCGTCTGTCCGTTTTATCCGGCCGATTTCCTTAATTTTTTTTTTAATGAAAGGTATTTAGACACAGATATGTCATCAATCATCAATCATTGAAATTTACTGAAGTTATACTCAAACGCGATTTTTTAAGATTTTTTTTCTCAATATTTTCCTTCACTCAAACTATAACTAGAGTTCTAATTAACGTAGGCTGTTGAAACAAGTCTAAGAACACTCAGTGGATGAAGCTCTTTCTTCTGAGCTATTAACTGTTTCAATTCGTTGAGTTTCAGCAAAGTTATGCGTGCAGAATCAACTTTACATTACGTAATGTAATACGAAAGTTAACGTACAGATTAACTGCTTAAATTCGTTGAGTTTGAGGAAAGTTATGCGGGCACAATCAACTTTACATTATGCAACACGAAAGTTAACGTACAGATTGAGGAAAGTTATGCGCGCACAATCAACTTTACATTCAATTTTATCAACATTTTTTCAACATTTTCCTTCACTCAAACCTCTATAACTAGAGTTCTAATTCACGTAGGCGGTTGACACAAGTATAAGAACACTCACGGCTCCTCATAAAAATTAATATAATATAATATAATGCTGCGGAGCAGCACGGGTCTCTAGTATGTATTAAATTAAATATTTTTAAAATTTAAATTTTAATGAAGTCCTTTATAAAAAAAAATATTTGATAAAATAAAAATTCATAAAATTTGAAAAATTCTCCTCTTTCATTAAAGACCGATAGCGGCTTTGTAGATCGAGGAAAAACAAGATCACAAAATTAAAAGATTTGATAAAAATACCAAGAGTCCCCTTTTGGAGGATTAGTATTTATTTATAATATTTTTTTATAATAAATATTTTTTTTTTAATTTACTTCTTTGAAACTTTTTAGTCGTTTTCAAAAGAAACGAGATCAAGAAATTGAAAACACAGTTCAACTTCATTTGCTATCTGGGTTCAGACATACATATACATATGTACATCTGGTTCGTACTTTGTAGTGTCGTACGGATTTATAGTTGTACAATATGCTTTTTTTAGAAATACTTTTCATGCTTTTTCAATTTAAGCAGATTATCACGTTAAAAAAAAAATTTTTTTTTTAATTTTGATCTCAAAAATGTGTTACTTTATTTGATAAAACTAAAAAGCACTTAGGGCTGGTCCATGTAAAACGAACGATATCAAAACACATTAAAATGTCACAACTCTAACTATACAAACCCAACATTTCGTGTTGGGACGGACGGAAGGACATCGGTAAATACGCGATAAGTATATTTGGAACTCAAGTATGCAAACTCATAAGAACATAGTGTAGGGTACACAAAAAAACATTCTATAGCATTCACAACTGGTTCTGAATTGACGTCAATGAAAATTTTCTGAAGAACTCAAAAAATCTTTAACCTTCAATATTGTTTTTATTAAATATGTATCGTATGGTGCGGTATTCCCCGTTTGTTAAACTATATATTCATATTTTAATAATTTTGCATTTAATTATTGATGCCACATTCATTTTGTTAAACAAAACATTTAACAACTCTGTTACAGTGGTGATCTGTCAAAATCAATAACTTTTTCTGGTTATTAAATTTATTTAAATCTTTTTTAATGATTTATACCTATAATAAGTCACTAAAGGTTTTAGATTTTAATTTTCTTTAAAATGGTTTTGCGAAAATAAATTAGTTTGTCACGCTTCTAAACAAAAAATAAATATATATATTTAAATATTTTGTTAGATATTTACTTTGTTGTTTTGGCTAGAGCCACGTTAAACAAGATGAGTTTTTACAACAGCTTCTAATGATGGCAAATGTAGATAATCCAGTTTTTATTATAATTTTTTTTTTATTTATTTATTTATTTTTTTAAATCTCAAGCAACTTTTTAATTTTTAAAGTAAATTATTAAAACAAAAACTTGTCAAGTTTTTGGTATATTTTATTAAATTTATTTTGGCGACTTTTATTTAAAACAATAATTTTAAATTGAGATCAATTTTTGCAATGATGACATATATGGACACAATTTAAAATAAATTTTTTAATTCACATTTTCACTTTTTCTTTAATATTTATTTTATTTAAAAATTATAGATTTCTTTAAATTTCACCACGAAATCATGAAATATAAATTATTTTCCATAAATTGCGTGAGAATTCTGGCGTAAATTTGTAGTGTAAGTAAAAAAAAAAAAATAACAAAAACAACGTAACGAACTTTTCGAAAAGAACTTCTGTTTACGCGCTTACACACGATTGTATACGTTCAACTCTCGCAGCGAACTAAAGTGTTTTGAAAATAATCGAACTCCAACAATGATCGTTTAGTAAAGTGTGTTTTCAACAACACATGCACCGAGAAACAACAACGACAACAACAACAACAGCAACAAAACGAAGTTGAAAAATTAAAAACTTATAAGTTGAGTAAAGGAGTGGTAGTCTACTGCTACTATTAGCACTAAAGTGTAAGAGTGTATTTAGACAAATTTTAATAAAAGTGTGAGAAAAACGGAAAAAGAAAAAGAAGACTTTATTAGAGAGTATTAAGAGGTTACTATTGAATTGAATGTAATTGCAAAGAGAGTAAGATTATTAAAACCATCTGTTGTCTGTAACTGAACATACTCGTTTTGTTGCTCTTAAGATTTTAATCTTATTAGCCCAACTCTAATAGATCGATATACTACTCAACTCTCTTGTCTAGTCATTTGTTTTGTTTTCTTATTTCTTCGTCGGATTCTGTTGAGTAAGCATTAAAAAAAACGTATTTTTTCCAACTTCCTAGAGTTTTTCCTTCTGCTTTGTTTATGCATTACTTTATTTAATTTAGTCTTAGCACAAAAAACAATTCTGTATCGAATAAAGAAAACAAAAAAAAAAAAAAACGTTTGTGAATTAGTTGTTGTTGTACGTCTTTTCTTTAAGAAACACTCTACACTTAATTATGATGTAGAGTATGTTTAGTTTCTGATATTAACCCAAACAGGCATTGCAGATGAAATATATTAGAAGGATGACAAGTCTCACTGGTTACTACTGAAATCTTTCTCTTTGCAGGAAATTCCTCAAAAGGGATATTTGTAGGTACCAACTGGCTTGGACCTAGAACTACGATGAAAGAATCAAAAAAAAAATCAAAACTTCAATTTAAGAATGAAAATGTGCAGTTTAAAAAAGAGATAATGGTTACTGGATTTGTAAATATGTGGCAGGACCAACCCCACTAATTATGGTATGGTAAAAAGCTGTATAAAGGCAAATAAGAAAAATTTTTATAATGTAATTTAGTTTGAGATCCTTTATTTTTAATTTTGGCTTGCATTCTTCCCGTAGAGCTTTGACCAGATCGTTTTTGTTTTGATTTTCTCTTTCTCTTATATTTTTCCACAAATGATCCCAGAGATTTTCGATGGGGTTAATATCCAGAGACTGAGGATGTTTCCATCCATTTTGGAGTATTATAGAGAAGCCACAACTTAGTATTGGCTGTCCTGTGTTTTGAAACATTGTCCTGGGTGAAGATATAATTTGGCGTCAGACCCACTTTTTGTACACTGGGGCTCAAATGGGTCTCTAGAATGTCGGTATATTTTTTGTGATCTAATATTCCATCGAGTATAGCAAATTCCCAACACCACCAGCACTCATACAGCCCCACGCCATTACTGAACCACACTTTAACCCTTCCGTCATTACCATAGATGCTTTTATCTGTGAAAATAACACGAATCCACAACTACATCGTTTCATTTTTGAGACCAAACTTTATCAGCCCTGTTCTTGAAACGTTGTTATTAGAATAAGAATGAATTTGAAATAACATGAAATTGAAATTTTGGGTTTCTTGAAAACACAAATTTTATATTTTCGAAGTATTTTTCGAAATCTTTTTTTTATTGTCAAATGACATGAAACATATGGTTAAGCTTCAGAACCATATGTTGTTCTTTAATCAGTTTCACAAAAAAACCTTAAGTAATTTTTGCATGATTTTCCTTAAATTTATAAAAAATAAGTAAAAAAAAAAAAAATAATATATATTTTCTTTAAAAATAACATTTTACTTGTTCATTTAAACAATTACAATTTCATTCAATTACGAATGACCTCTTTTTAAAAAAGAGGTCAAATAAAGTGGATTTGACTGGCATCAGTACTGTTTCGAACATAAACAAAGTTCTAGCAGTCGTATGCAAAACAAAATAAAAATATGTGATTTGAGTGAAATATTTTTTTTCATTCCTTTATTTGTATTAATGAGTGCATAAAGGATCTATGTTATAATTGAAAAAATTATAATGGTATATAGATAGTGTAAATAAAAAGTTTTTATTATAGTTATAGAACAACATCATTTCCAAAAGTGTGTTTTATTAACATCGACCACCAATTACGAGTTTTTTTTTTTTTAAATCAGCGCAAAATGTAGGAGTTTTTTAAAATTTTTTTTTTTTTTTTTAGTAAAACCAATGTCTAATTTTTTAAAATAATGACAAGGTTCAATGAAAAATCTGTTAGAGTTTAAATATCAATTGTTTTTTTTTTTATCTCTTAAGACCTGAAAAAGGGCATTTGTTTTGATTACACAAAGCCTTTTCTATGTGTACTAAAACAAGAAAAAATATTCTTATTGAAATCAGAGAACAGCAAAAAAACTCGTAAATTTAAGAATTTTTTCATTTACGTTTTTTTTTTTTTTTTTTTTTTTTTTGTGATAGTGATTTCAAGAACATGTGTGTATATTTATCGTTTCCGTAAGTTTTGTAGCCGGAAGTCCTGGATTTTGTTTAATTTCCCGAACAATATATGGTTATCGAGCTTCAGACAGAAAATGCGAACCCCCCAGATCTGCCCTCACCGTCAACTTTTGTTTGTTTTTATATTTGTAAAAAATTTTTTTGACCGTGGAATATGTTGATTTTCGTTTTGGATGCAAGATTACTCCCGAAATAGTTCCAACTGACACAACGTATATCAAAAAACTGCTATTAATTATATTTAAAAAGGTTGTTATTTTAATTTTATCATGTTTTATTGCTTAAAAGTAACGTTATTTTTCTCCAGTAAGTAGCAAAAAAAATATTAAGTACAAGTGAGCACTCACTTTTTGGAGCTAAAATTTTGTTTAATTTTTGTTTTTGTTTTAAATATCAAAATACATAATAATAAACATTACAGTATAGTAAATAAAAAATATAAAAAAAGTTTCGACAAAACAAAAATTTTTAATAAAAATATTCATTTGAAAATTAAAGTTGATGGTGAGCACTCAGTTTTTGGAGCGACTGTATATGTATGCAGATGATAAACAGCATAGGAGCTGGTCATTCTACGAACTTCCGCGAGGAACACAATCCTTATGCGTTGTAGTTATTAAACCGCTTTACGCAAGTTACGCAATGAATTATCAAGCTGTTTGTGAACAGTCAAGTCGAAACTATGTCCCTCAGGAGGAGTGAGTTCAAATCGATTGTTATTAATATATAATAGAAAAAAATACCAAAGCATGTATTTGAACGTCTGGGCACATGGCTGTAAATGAAGAGAATAGAGCAGATTAAATTGCAAAACTTGATCCATTAGCACCAAATTACATTTCTGTACTGGAAATACGATTCAGTATTTAAGAATCCTACGGGATTGTTTTAAAATCTTAGAGGAATATTGAGGGAATTAACAAATTTTTAATATCGACTCAGGAGATATTCGATTATTGTTGCCACCGAAATCAGCTGTTGCATTGGTGTGTCCTGTGGAAATAGAAAATGTGGTGAATGTGTAAGCTGACATTTTGCGTTTATTTTACAAAATCAATGTTACAATAAAATCACACGATACGTAAGCATTTCGCAGTGGGAAAAATTGACATGTCAAGAAACTTCATTTTTTCAAGGAAAATATGAATAGTAACAAGGCTAAGCACCATTCAGACCATGTGAATAGTCTTCTGATACACACCTCCCTTAACTAACCTGCTGTTACCGACAGAGAATTGTTTCATGAATTACACCATTCTCGTACTACAGGATTTAAATTTTTTTTTGGTCACTAAATATCATTGATCCTATCAAAAATATGGTCTCAATGGTATCATTTAAACTCAATCTTCAAATGACAAACTATTGAGGGGCTTCCAAAAATAATCCAATACACCAAGAAACTCGACATTTAGCCCTCAGAGGAAACAACGTATCATAAACAAGTAAGAAAATTATAGTCGGTCTAGCCCAACTATACGATACCTATACCATGGTTTAGAGACCCTATCTCTTCGGTCGAACTAATTGGATAGAGAAAATAAGCATAAACCAAATTTGAGTGGATTTTTATTAATTTTTTCGGCTGCAGATATGAAAAAGTTCATATCGGATGCTATATCTATATGGGGACTAGGCCCAAAAATGGACCGATACTGACCATATTTGGTAAAGTCACTTATATTTTGAAAAAATATATACAAACCAATTTTGAGAAAAATCTGTGCAATATTTTTGCTTTTTGATAGATTTAAGTGAAGATCGGGGAGCAGCTCTATAAGGGGCCCATTACTAAAAATTGTGCAATAGGGATTATTTTTGGACTACTGATTAATGGATATAATAAACACAAACAAACCCAATTTGACTGAGATCTATATGATAATTTGGATCTTATGGCAATTTATGTCAATTTCATAGGGGTCATTTGCATGGGGACTAGGTCTGAACATGGACCGAATTTCACCAATTTCAATAGCGTTCATTCTATGGCCGATAAAAGCTTACATATCAAATTTCATCGAAATATATTCATATTTATGACCTGTAGTTTGATTAGAAGGTTTAAAGTCGACATCGCTAAATCGACTCAGACAGTGATTCGATCGGTATAATAAAAGAAGGGTCTAGGTCAAATATTTTTAGTAGTTACAAACAACAGCACAAAGTCATTATACCCAAACCACATAGTGTTATAGGGTATAAAAATCAATATGTATAGGACCTTAAATGTATGCTTATTAGGCCAGGTCGGATTGTATGGATGGAAAAAAACCAACAAAGCGTCTAGCAACAACGAAAACTACGGAAAATTCTTAGAAAGTTTTGCAAAGAAACCATGGTTCTAAAACTGATTTCCAGTTCGCGCACATCGACTTTAGATTTTGAGGTCATACTTATTAAATTGTACTAAAAAATCTATAGTTTCATAAGAAGTGACCCGAAAAATTATGCTTGGTTTCATCGATTATAACGAAAGTTTGTGCGTCTGAGCTTATATGTATGCAGAATACAAATCTTCCAACCATTTTTCAAATATGCTAAAAAGTGGTGGATCGAAAATAAAATGTTTATTATGTTTTTTTTAATAAAATTTTTTTTGTGGTGCAAGTTACAGACAATGGTTTTTTATTCTGATGACTGGGAATCTTTTCTAGTTCCATAAACAAATTTTAAAAAAAATAAAATAATTTTTTAATAATTTGTTTGTTTAATATTTTAAATGTTTTTTTTTTTAATTTTTTCTAAATTTTTTTCAGAATAAAAACCATAGTCTGTAACTTGCACCACAAAAAAAATTTAATTTATATAAAAAAAGAAATTAATAAAAATTTTATTTTCGATCCACCGTATTTTCCACAATTTTAGCATTTTTGAAAAAAGAAGAGACATTTGTATTCTGGATACATATAAGCACAGACGCACAAACTTTCGTTATAACCGGAGAAACCAAGCATAATTTTTCGGATCGCTTCTTATGAAACTACAGATTTTTAGTACAATTTAATAAGTATGACCTCAAAATCTAAAGTCGATGTGCGCGAACCATGGTTTCTTGGTAAAACTTTCTTAGAATTTTCTCTAGTTTTCGTTTTTGCTAGACGCTTTATGCGAAAAAAAATTCGACCCGCCCTAATGCTTATGCTATCTTTTTGAATACATATTTAAATATTATACAGTAGCAGATTCCATTCAGTTAATTAGTTAATTAGTCTGTGTATCGAATGTCATGATTTTAGGATAGGGGTACTTTTTCTACAGCTAAAGGCCAATTACGACTTTCAAATCTGAAAGTGGACTATATACATTAGCGAGACAGCCATTTTTTTTTTAATTTCAAGACGTGCGGATCGGATTATTGTGACGCTGGATCTAAAAATTTAGTGCGCAAAATTTGAGCCAAATCGGACAATGCTTTCTGGACGCGCATTGAGTTCAAAGTTCAAATATGAATTTATATGTAAAAATTATCAAAAACAATCGTTTTTCACAAAAATGTTGATATTAATAATTGTGTTTCAATTCAATTAATTAATAAACCATAATCAATAGTAAATTATCTTTCTAATAAAACAACAAAATCTATTATCGGTTGAACAACAGCCAAGTTATATCAAGTTCCCCAGGCAATAAATGCGCAGCAGTGGTCTGATTAAGAAAATCGCACTCACATTTTTAAAGACATCGAAATAATTTACAACAACAATATTTTTGCATTCTCCTGATCCCAAAATGATCTTATGTAAAGTATTTTGCATCTCGTCTTTTGTATGCTGTTCTAAATTAATGTCAAAACGGTACGTATTTTTTAGCACTATTTCAAAATGTCCAATTTTACTTTTTAAAAAATGTTGTTGAAGAAATTTTCCGAAGTCAACGATTGGACCTTAAGGTCTTATTAACAAAATGTATGTGAGTAAAAGTACCAAACATTGTAGGGGTATCCTGTTCCTAATTTGGCGAGGACGCGTTTTTTTTCAGCGGATTTGAAGAAAAATGTGATTTTTCATACTTTTTCAAATGTTCGGCTACATCTTTTTGGTGTTTTCATATTTAAGGTATATTTTGTCGAAATATTATACTACTTGATATAAGTTTTCAATCCTGTAAATTGAAACATTATAAATTGTCGCCCTTTAAGGTCCCGGTAGGTGAGTAGGTAGCGTGCTCGCCTATCATGCGGGGGTCGTGGGTTAGATTCCCACCGGAGGCTTGGGTCTGTCACTGCAAAAATAGCCAAATTAGACAAGCCACACGGCTTCGCGGAACTAGGCTAAAAAATAAAAAAAAAATAAAAAAAAAAAATATTAAAAATTAAAACAAGTCAAATTTAAGGATATTTAAATTTTTTGAAACAATATATCGAAATACATAATATATATTTGTGGAAGGATTTCGATAAAACTTGCTGATAAATTTTAATAATTCTAAAAATTAATATTCTGGACTTATTTTCTAAAATTAACCCGTGGGGTACTCTTGATGTCAAATTGACTCTATATGAAAATCTATAAGTATTTTCTTCCTCAGGATTTTTTTTTTTTTTTAATAAAACAAATTTAATGTATTCATAAAATTCCTCAAATTTATTCGTTATTTTATGAAAATATTTAGATTAACTAGTTTTTATATTTAATACAGTATAAATAAATTTGTATATGGAGGACTTCTATTAAAAAAGTGCTATCTGCATTAATAATAATTTTAAAGAGAGCGTGTAAAACTAATTTATTAATAAGATCTGAAAGTATTTGTCGATTGATTTGCCATAATATATATTAAGAAATAGGCGTACTAATCGCGAATGATATCAAAATTAATATTATATTTGACAGTTATATCAGAGAACAGTTCGAAATCAAAAATTAATATTGCTGTCAAATGTAGATAGCACTTTTTAAATATAAGCCCCCGATATACCTTTATATGAATATAATAATTCTGAGAAAAAAATTAAAACTAGGACACATTTTGAGTACCCACGGGTTAATTTCTGAAAATAAGACCAGAATATTATTTTCAAGAATTATTAAAATATTATCAACAACTCTTATCGAAATCTTTCCACAAATATATATTATTTTGATATTTTGTTTTAAAAAAATGTAAATATCCTTAAATTTGAACTTTGACCTTAAAGGGGGACAATTTATAGTGTTTCAATTTAACCTTAATTTACAGGATTAAGAACTTGTATCAAGTAGTATAATATTTTGACAAAATATGTTTGACATATGAAAACATCAAAAAGATGTAGCCTAAAAGTTGAAAAAGTATGAAAAATCAAATTTTTCTTCAAATCCGCTGAAATAAAAACGCTGCTCTCGCCAAATTTAGAAAAGGATACCTACAATATTTGGCTTTTTTAATCAGACATATTTTGTCAATAAGACCTTAAAGTCCAATCGTTGATTTCGGAAAATTTCTTGAACAAAATTTGTGATAAAGTGAAATTGGAGATTTTGATATAATGCTAAAAAATACGTACTGCTTTGACATTAATTTAGAACGGCGTAACAATAGACGAGATGCAAAATACTTTACATAAGAACATTTTGGGATCAGGAGAATGTAAAAATATAGTTGTTGTAAATCATTTCAATGTCTTTAAAAATGCATTTATTGCCTGGGGAACTTGGCTGTTTTCAACCGATAATAGATTTTGTTGCTTTATTAGAAAGATAATTTACTCTAGATTATGATTTAATAATTAATTTAATTGAAACGCAGATATTAATACAAAATTTTTGTGAAAAATGATTTCTTTTGATAATTTTTACATATAAATTCATATTTGAACGTTGAACTCAATGCTCGTCCAGAAATCATTGTCCGATTTGGCTCAAATTTTGCGCACTAATTTTTAGATCCAGTGTCATAATAATCCCACCCGCACACCTCAAAATTCGACCAACATTTTTTTTCATACAAACCGCTGTCACCCTAATATACATAACATCTAACAAGAGCCGTATTTTTGGTTTTTATGCAAAGCTGTGAAGTGTTTCAAAACTGAAAACTAAATATATAAATACGGATACGTTACGGCCATGTTACTTCATATGTACTTCAAATCTGTTATCAGCATTTCAAAGTTTGTCATTTTTAGTGGTACACCGCGTGCTTAGAACGTTTTGTCATACGAGTTGTTAACAAAGAATTGAAAAATTTATCTCGGGCAAAAATGGATTTAAATCATCAAGATTCTCATGCGATGAGAGTCTTATTTTATTCAACATCTAGGCTGCGGTCTTATATGGTTTTCGAATTCAATTATTGTCGTTATTCACTGAATTGATGGGTCATCCTCCGTACAGCATTGATTTAACCTATTCGACAACTGAAGAAGCAATTGCTACGTTTAAATCGCATAATTTGGAGTTACCTAGTTTGGAGTGGAAAAAATTTTCCTAAAATTGGTTCAAACGCAGGAAAAAGGCAGTGATCTTTATGGAGAGAGTATTTTTAAAAACAATAAAGGCATTTTAAGTAATAATCCTCGTTATGCAAGGAGAGGAGGAGGAATTTCAAACAAGTAAGTTTTATTTTTTGATTTGGAATATTTACGTTAGCGAGACTTTCCAAACATTAAGCTCAGTGTCTGTTCTATGAGGGGGAGTCAATAAGTCCTTACAGAAACGAAGCAAAACTCTTTTTTTTTTTGATTGATTCCTTTCTTAAGCTTCAACATACTCGCCTTTTCGCTCGAAAAATTTTATCCAGCAATTCTCCAAATTTTGTAAACCCACCGCAAAGTAGGATTTCGAAAGGTCCTTAAAAACGGCTTCTGTTGCAGAGATGACTTTCTCCTTCGAATGGAATCTTTTTCCGCAAAGCAAACAGGAAAAAGTCGCTGGGGTGAAATCTGTAAAATAAGGCAGAAGCGGTAGTAATTCGTGTATTTTTTGCTTGATTTCTTCACTTAATTGGCCCAATAAGGATGAATATTAATTTCCATTTATTATTCTTCCTTCATTCAAGTAGTCAGCGTAGATAATTCCAGGCATATTCCAAAAAAAAAGGGGCTATAATCTTACCAGCCGATTTCACTGAATTTTCTTTCTTCGAAGCGGATCGATCTAATAAAATCCATTGTTTTGACTGTTCAAATGTACAGTTTCTCATCAACATTTATGTATCGGCAAAGAAATTCATCATGATTGCGATGAAAAATTTATGACCCAACTAGGAATTAGACACATGATTGCGTTTATTCTCGATACGCGGCACCCATCTTGCCGATAGATTTTTCTAACACAATTGGCCGCGGAAAATTAAAATCCGTCAACCATATTATATGCCCGTGGCCTTAACTACACCTTTTTTAATTCTATTTCAGATGATTAGAACAATTATCAATTTCAAAAATAAATTTCAAAATATGAATTGATTTTAAGAAAGTATCAATTGCGTTTCAGAAATCATGAATTGATTTTCAGATAAAAATAATTGTATTTCAGAAAACATCAATAATTTTTGAGAAATGATCAATTGATTTTCAGAAAACATCATCGGATTTTCAGACATTACCAAATGCATTTCAGAAAACATCAAATGTATTTCAGAATTATAAAATGTATTTCAGAAAACATCAAATGTATTTCAGAAATTATAAAATGTATATGAAAAAATGTATTAAATTTCGGAAAATATTGAATTTCATAAAAAAAAGTCAGAACGCTAGAAAAAAAAACGGATATCACGATGCAGCCAAAACTTCATTGCCGATTTCTCTCCGGGTCTTTATAAGGTAGCTAATTCGAAGAAGCGTGCATGAGTACCGTACGACTTCAGGATTTTGGTAGCATGAAGGACGGTGACCTAAAGGGTCACATGAGAATCGCAGAACTCTTAATGCACGCCCCGGTGGTCGAATTTGAAACCATGATATTGGAACGGAGCGCATGGACCAGTGGGACCTGGGAACCGGAGCAGGGGTCTCATGTGTGGTTCACAGATGGCTCAAAATAATCAAATGAAGACACGGGCGCGGTTATATTTGGTCCCAATTTTCAACGTGCCGTAACCATGGGTAAATTCCCATCCATTTCAGAGCGGAGGTCTTCGCTATTTATATATGCGTGACTGAATGTCTCAGAAGAAATACAAAAAGGGCACTCATTTATATACTATCCGACAGTCAGGCGGCACTAAAGGCACTTGGAGTGCATCGAAGGGCTAAATGAATTTGGCAGATGCAACAAACTCTATGCTGGATTCCGGGACACGAAGGACACGTGGGGAACGAAAGGGCTGATTGCCTAGCTAATCGAGGGGCCCGTCGTCCTTTCATCGGTCACACATAAAAGAAAAAATGAGGGAGTGGAGAAAATCACAAATTGCCGAACACTGGGACAAAAGTCCAAGTCAACGGTAGGCTAAAAGATTTATAACTCCATCCAGTATTCAATCGGAAAGAGTACTTGCCCTTGATAAGGGCTTAAGGACCTTGACGGGATTCCTTACAGGACACTACAATCTTAGATATCATCTACGAAAAAAAGGACAATCTGCTATAGACACATGTAGGTTCTGCGAGCAGGAGGTGGAAACAGCAGAACACATTCTCTGTGAATGTCCAAAACTAAGTGGCAAGAGAATGCGTGCACTCGGAGGACACACTGTATCACCCCGGGACATATGGAATCTAAAGCCAAATTGGGTAATTGGCTTTATAAGAAGCCTTAATCTTTAGGACAACCATAGGCTGCACAAAAGATCAAACTGGTCGCAGTGCGTAGAGCCTTCTCTATCTAATGTAATCTAAGGTAGCTAATTAATAAATTAAATCTTCATGAAAAGTCCACCCGTCTTAGTTTATTTTCCAATGCATACTGATAAAGTAAGTTCAAATGTAAGCAAATATTTTCTGCGATTAGAAATCTCAGTAATCTGAGTTTCAGTTGATCTTTTCTGAAATTCAGTTCTGTAATAGTTACATTTGCTATTTTCTGAAATACATTTGACAACTTCTGAAATAAATTTGATATTTTCTGAAATACATTTGATGTTTTCTGAAATACATTTGATGTTTTCTGAAATACATTTGATGTTTTCTGAAGTACAATTGATAAATTATCAATTGATATTTTTGGAGATATAATTTGTCGGTTACCCTTAACAATATCGTGGATTTTATCCATGATTTCCGAAGTAACTGTCTTGACTAGAAGTCCACACCGATGTCCCTTAGATGTGGATTCATGGCCACGTCTACGTTAATTTACCAACTGCAGATAGTCCGAAACGCTGTTGCAGATGTTCCTCGAACTTCGTCTAACTCATCTTTGATTTCAATAGGTGTTTTACCTCTCACGTGGAAGTGTTTAATGAGAGCACGAAATTATTATTATATTTTTTTTTATGAAAAAAACTGAATGACGGATTTGGCAAAAAAAAAGCCAGTCGTCTTTTGCAACTTGACATTTTTGATTTTGTAATTACTGACTCTCCCTCGTATCAGTAGTCTAGTGATCCAACTAATTAGTAGGACTCTAATGCATGAAGTAGGATGTCTTAGGCTCCAACTAAACCGACAGTTATATTCTCACTTGATGTTTTTTTCTCGCTACAATCTCCACATGATGATTGTGGTGTAGTCAAAAGTGTAGTCACAAGTTAGTTGCCTGCAAGAATATGCATGCTTGTGCTTGCCGATGGGCTTCTTAAAAGACAACAAAAAAAAAAAACAACGACCAAAAAAACTCAACAAAAAACGATCGATCATTTAATGTTTTGCCTATTATACGGTTTAACTCTACACATATGGTTTCTCATACACTGGCAACGACGAGCAACGAAGATCTCTATGTATAATTTTTTTTTTCCTTTAATTTTATTTTAGACAAAGAGCTCCTCATCATTAGCTACTGCAGAGTGAAACAACGTTAACAGCAGAAGCAGCAGCAGCAGACAAACAAACTAAACTAAATTTTACCTCTAGGTTTATGTCTGCCTTCATGATTGCTGGCTTGCTTTCAACATGCATGCATGCGTGTGCATGAATAAAAAACTAAAATTTTGCCTGCTAGAAGTTTTAAGGCCTCAAGACTTTAGACATCGTTCAAATTGTCTGTCTGTCTATTAGTTTTGAATTTTTTTTTTATTTTTTTTTATATTTTTTGTATATATTGGTATAGAGATTTTTTTATAAGTATGTATGTTGCAGTAAGTGATGTCAATTTAGTGTTTTAAAGGAAAACTTTATTTATATTGGAAAGTTAAAAAAATTTTGTTCGTAAATGGCAATTTCTTCAAGACGGGTTGACATAAAGACCTAAAAGTAAATCTCAATTTTTTTCAAGGTCTAATAATGTAGATTTGAAAATCATCCGGGGATTTAAAATTTTACAAAAACGCTCTTATGGTATTTGTTGTTTGGCATTTAACTTACATATAAATAATTGACATCTTTGGTTATTTCATTTTATTTCATTTTATTTTGTGTATTGAAAATAAAGGAAGAAACTAAAAAACAAAAATAAACATGACCGTACAAGATTGTACACGTTCACTGGGAGCAGCAGCAGCAGCAGTCACAAAAGTTCCATAGTGTAGTCGAGACAGAAGAGGGGTACAGAAAGAAGTTTTTTTTTTAAACATACACATATGGTTTTGTTTATTTTTATTAAAATTTTTTTATTTTATTTTTGTAAATGATGAAATTAAAGGAAGAGAAAATGAAATAATAACAAACGGAAAGTACTAAAGTTTGATCGTTGGTGCAGAGACTTCTTTAATGCCCAGTAATTGGAAGAAAAAAATATTTCTTTTTTTTTTTTTTTAATTTAAAACAAAATATTTCTCACTTTACTAAATATAAATAAACTTAATTTATTATGACTTCTTTATACATAGAATGAAAAAGGAATTATGTATACAATTCGGAGAAAAATGTTGTATTCTTATAAATTTATTTTAATTTTTTCTCTATGTAAAACATGTACATCGTAATAAAAAAATTTTAAAATTAAAAAAATTTTTTGTAGTGAATATAAAGTTTCGACCTCAACAAATATTTAAAAAACTAGAGCCAACACTAAAACATGGGAGAGGTTCCGTAATGATTTAGGGTATCTTTGCTGGCAAAAATTTTGGTGAATATGCAGAATCGAAGAAATAATCGATAAGACACAGTACAAAACTGTCCTGAAACATCGTGCCACGGTCCATGAATATAGAATTGTGGGTCGGAAATTTATAATTCAGCAAGATTATGATCAAAACATGCAAAATAAGCTATATTTGGAGAACCAGAAAGCAACTGGATCCTGTAAAGTTATGGAATGGTCACAGTCCTGACCTTAATCCTATAGAAATACTGTGGGATGAATTGGGCAGGAAGGTTCAAACTACCTGTCCTGCATTTAAGAAGACCTTTGGAATAAGTGGCAGGTAGCATGGAACCAGATCACAACAGTAACTTTGAAAACATTGATTCAAAGGATGCCAAGACTATGTGGTGAAATTATACGAAATGGAGGTGGTCACAGTCTAAAATTTAAGAATAGAGTGTAGTTTCAAAAAAATATTTATATACATAGTAAAAGTAATTAATAAAGAATATGTGTTTTAAATTTGAAGAGTTTTCATTGAAAAATAAAGGAAATATGGTAAAACAAGTAAGAAAATTATAGTCGGTCTAGATCGACTATACGATACCCTATACCGTGCGTTTAGAGACCCTATCTCTCAGGTCCAACTAACTGGATATGGAAAATAAGCATAAATCAAATTTGAGTGGGATTTTTATTAAATTTTTTGGCTGCAGATATGAAAAAGTTCATATCGGATGATATATCTATATGGGGACTAGGCCCAAAAATGGACCGATCCTGACCATGTTTGGTAAAGTCTCTTGTATTTTGCAAAAATATATACAAACAAAATTTGAGAAGAATCAGTGCAATATTTTTGTTTTTTGATAGATTTAGGTGAAGATCGGGAAGCAGCTCTATATGGGGCCTATGACTAAGGGTTGTCCCATAGGGATCATTTTTGGAATACTGATTAATGGATGTAATAAACACATACAAACCCAATTTGACTAAGATTTATATGATAATTTGGATCTTATGGCAATTTATGTTGATTTCATAGGGGTCATTTGTCTGGATGTTAGGTCTAAACAGGGACCGATTCTCACCAATTTCAATAGCGTTCATCTTATGGCCGATAAAAGCTTATACACCAAATTTCATCAAAATATATACATATTTGCGACCTGCAGTTTGATTACAAGCTTTACATGGACACACAGACGGACGGACGGACGGACGGACATCGTTAAATCGAATCAGATAGTGATTCTGATTCGATCGGTATAATAAAAGATGGATTTAGGTCAAATATTTTTGGTAGTTAGAAACAGCAGCACAAAGTCATTATACCCAAACCACATAGTGGTATAGGGTATAATGACCAGAGGAATGGGAAGAGGAATGGCAAATACTTTTGGACGGTAGTGTATATGCAGAAAAAATTTTGAGTTAGTAAATTTTTGAGAAAAAAATTTGATATAAAACAAGAGTGTTAAATTTGGATATGCGGAATCTTTTGTACCATCCACCTGGATTTTACGTTTAATCTGGACTTATTGTATTTTTTTAGAGACGTCTCCAAATTGTAGGACTTATCTTGGAACAATGCCGCCCGATTTACCCCATCTTAAACATCAACCTGCTCAAAATAATGATACACAATATTATCCTAAGTATACCCAGGTAAACGATTTATTTTGTGAATGAACATGATTGCAACAGACGGACAAACGGACATCGCTATATCGACTCGAGTTATTATAAGGATCAAGACTATATATAGTTTATGGAGTCGCAAAATAATTTTTATATATATGCGTTACAAATGGAATAATAAACTGATACATACCCTCTGCAAAGTGATGTGAAGGGTATAAAACCCAGTAAACAGTGGGGTCAACAAGTTGTGGGAAACAAATTAAGATATTTTTTACAAAATTGATTCCATAAAAATTGATTCTAAAAGCAACAATATTTTACTTTTCAAATTAGGCTTCTTTTAGCTCGATACCCTCATTTCAGCTTAACTCTTCTCATAAAATATTGTAATAATAATAAAAACTAGCAGATTCCAGCGCTCGAAATTAGAGTACAATTTCTAGGCGGCTTTATTTTTTAACTTAGCCAATTCACAAACCAACACTTTTATGGTTTATTATTACTGTGAATGAAGATATCAAACTGATTAACAAACACATTAACAAATTTAATAAAACACACATAGGATATGTATAATTTTATGTATGTGTTAGTAGCAACTTGAAATGCAATTTACTCAAAATAAAGGAAAAAATTTCAAATAATATACGTTTGGTCAAAATCGGGATAAAACGGTAGAACAAAACATCGATCACAAGAAATCGCCTAGCCTATTAATATTTTAGATAAAACATTTACGACATTTATATTTATCCAAAATATACATGAGGCCATAAGATCAGCAGCTTAACTAGCAAAACGCAAATCGGGCTTTGTTAGCTTCGATGAGTACTTCGAAAACCATACACAATGTAAGTAAAGACGATACTTTTAAGGTGATTAAGTCGGTGCCAAATCGGCTGACAGAGGTCGTAAAGAGCAAAAGATTTCCTAAAAGTTACTAACTTGAGCAATACACTCCTCGTCACTTGAATGGCACACCATTAATGCTCTCAATGCAGCTGCTAATAACGCAGATAGCACATATCTAACATTTTATTTTGTTTTAGTTACTTTTTTTGCATTTATTTTACACTGGAAATGTACGGTTAGTTGGTTTTTACTACTCTCTTTTGTTATTCATTAGAAATAGGTCAAACATTTTGCACCACTTGAATAGCCAACGTAATTACATTATCAATTATCTATTGGCACGTGGACTTGTGCAGCCAGTCACACTTATCTAAAATATTAATAGGCTAGGCGATTTTTTGTGACCGATGTTTTGTTCTACCGTTTTATCCCGATTTTTTCCAATCGTATATTATTTGAAAGGTAATTCCTTTTAGCCTTTTTGCAGATTAACAGATTTTTAAATTTTTTCCTTTATTTTGATTAAGTTGCATTTAAAGTTGCTACTAACACATACATAAAATTCTAAATATCCTATGGGTGTTTTAATAAATTTGTTAATATGTTTGTTAATCAGTTTGTTATCTTCATTCACAATAATAATAAAACATAAAAGTGTTGGTTTGTGAATTGACCAAGTCGAAAATTAAAGCTACCTAGAAATTGCACTCGAATTTCGAGCGCTGGAATCTGCTAGTTTAAATTAATGGGTCAAGGAAAAGCATTGCAAGATGAGGGAAAGTCGGAAATCAAAGCATACAAGTATACAGGATTATCTATCTGTTGCAACAATATCAAAAAGATCGAAAGAAGTCAGAAGGAAAACAAGTAAGAAAATTATAGTCGGTCTAGACCGACTATACGATACCCTATACCATGCGTTTAGAAACCATATCTCTTAGGCCCAACTAACTGGACACTGAAAATAAGCAAAAACCAAATTTGAGTGGGATTTTTATTAATTTTTTTGGCTGCAGATATGAAAAAGTTCATATCGGATGCTATATCTATAAAGGGACTAGGTCCAAAAATGGACCGATCCTGATCATGTTTGGTAAAGTCTCTTGTATTTTGCAAAAATATGTACAAACAAAATTTGAGAAGAATCAGTGCAATATTTTTGTTTTTTAATAGATTTAAGTGAAGATCGGGAAGCAGCTCTATATGGGGTCAAAGGGATCATTTTTGGACTACTCATTAGTGGATGTAATGAACGCATACAAACCCAATTTGAGTAAGATCTATATGACAATTTGGATCTTATGGCAATTTATGTCGATTTCATATGGGTAATTTGTATGGGGGCTAGGTCTGAACATGGACCGATTCTCACCAATTTCAATAGCGTTCATCCCATGGCCGATAAAAGCTTATATACCAAATTTCATCAAAATATATTCATATTTGCGACCTGCAGTTTGATTACAAGCTTTACATGGACACACAGACGGACGGACGGACGGACGGACGGACGGACGGACGGACGGACATTGTTAAATCAACTCAGAAAGTGATTCTGATTCGATCGGTATAATTAAAGATGGGTCTAGGTCAAATATTTTTGGTTGTTACAAACAGCAGCACAAAGTCATTATACCCAAACCACATAGTGGTATAGGGTATAAAAACTGTACACATAGTGTGATGTCCAACGCGGACAGATGCTTTAGTTTGAGAAAAGCTTCAAATTCACACGGCTCAATAGCAAAAATAAGGCAAAAAACCAGCCAGCGAATTATTACGAAAGCTGAGCATATAAAGAGAGTAAAAAACCCTATTCAATGCTGCTTGTAAGAGGGGATTTCGACGATGCGTTTCCACATCGCGTGAAAAGCCTTGCATTTCGTGTTTGTAGGCGAACTAGGTAGAAAAACAAGCGGGATAGAAAAAGTCTCATTTTCTGTTTTTGAAGATTTTTTTATCATGTCTTTCTACACTCCTTCGTTTTCTTGACAAGTTCTTTACTCTTATTCTAGTTTCAACAAACTGACAAGTGATTTTATAACCCGCCATTGAGAAACCTACGTTGTCAGCGCGCCCTTTAAATTAAAAAAAAAAATAAATAAAAAAAAAATTAAATAAAATAAAATAAATTTAAAAAAAAAATTCCATAATTTTTTCACGTTATTAAAAAACACAAAATGGTTCTTAAATTGTTTATTTGTTGCGAATGAACAAATGCAAAAGATTGACAGAATAAACGTCAAAAAAACAAGAGTAGTTGCAACCAAAAACGCAAAATGTAAATGCGCTGGGATTTACGCAACATCTGCAAAAGAGAATTGGAGAAAAAACCCTCACCTAAATACCCTCTAAGTCGCAACACCTCAGCTTTTGCCACGCTAGCAAAATATAGACTGCAGATAAAAAAAAAAATATTTAGTTGGTCCCGATGACTACAGGTATTATTTTCATGATTTACGAAAAGAAACTCAACATTTGGACCGTGTAAATTGCCGAGTAGGAGGAGTCATGGCATGGCGAGCGATATCATATTACGGTACCTTTGCAATTATTGAAGACGACAATGAATGCAGATCAATAATTCCTAAACTTATTGACGCTATCAAACTTGCCTGGAGCCCTATTTCACTTGATTGTGTAGCCAAATTGTATAAATTAATCCCACACAGGATCTGTGAAGTATTAAAAAGGGGTACACTAATTAAATAATTAAATTTAAATTGTCGAGTACAACAAGACCCTGTCCTCAAAATTGCGAAACACCTCCAAAATCTTGAGTTACGGGTAAAAACCGGGTTTTCGGCCCTTTAGCGCATATAAGCCAATAACTTTGTTGAATATCAACCGATTTTGAATTTCTCAGCGGATCTAGAAACAAGAAACTGAGGCCTTTCGCAGATATAAACACGATATTTAAGTAGTATTGAGACATCTGTGCGTATTCCTCCAGCAAACTCATTTTGTTTAAAAAATATTCTATTTTTCAACTTTTTACACATTTTTTTTATTTAGGAACCGTATAATTTATGAACTTATTATAAAAGTATGTTTATTTGAGTAAATGCAGCTTTGGTTTAAAATATCTGGTAAAAATTAACTGAGTTATTAAACATTTAATAAAAAAAATGGAATAAATGCATACAAAAACTTTTGAGTTGAATAACCGAAAATGTTATTTTTGCAAAAAAAAAAAATTGTTTGCGCAGGCATTTATTCCATTTTTTTTTCTTTTTTGTTAAAATTTCGAAAGTACGAATACGTTTTTGATTTGTTCTTTTTAAAAACTAATATATAGTTCAATAATTTATTGGAAAAAAATAAGTCAGATTAGCATACTTTTTCTTAATTATTTTCGTAGTATAACAGTTTTAATGTTAAGTGTACGTATACTTTTTCTTGTAAGTGTATGTAGTTGTCTAGTCTGTAACATAATAAATTTTAAATAATAATAATAAATTTTAATAATAATGAATATTAATAATAATGTTTTCTTAAGGTACAACTGAAGATTTCGTTAGAAATTTTTGTTTAAAACATACCAAATAATATCCGATAGAAAAATTGTAAAGGAATTTGTCCAACATTCCAACATTATTAACTAATAATTATATACAAGAACTTTTAATTCTTACCCACAACTCTTTGAAAAATTGATAGTAAAGCAACAATATACATACCTGAAAATAAAGAGAGAAAAAAAATATATAATTCAATTAATTCCATCATATATCTTTTTATATAGTCAATGAATAATTGTGTAATAAATACACAAAGCACAGACACATTCCTTTTTAGAAACAAAAGTAATCGATATCAACCATTAAAGTCGCTACAACTACAATTACAATATAGCCACAACAACGCAATGAGATCAATGAAAAATTACAAACGGCCTAAAGACGTAGACGGAACGTTAAAGCATAAATTACAACAGAAAAATATATCAAGATAAATATAAAAAAAACATTAAATGGAATGATAATACATAAAAAAAAACGGTATTAATAAAAACATCGCCGTACTTTTTGTAATTTCTGGCAATTTCTTAATTATCGACAAGTCTGCTAACTGAAAATAAGGAAGTTTTTAAGGCCACAGTCACAAAAAATCCGTCGACAGACAACGGAATAAGAAAAATAATTGTTTACGAATATTATGCCAGTAACAAAATAAAAGAGTAATTTACAAATTACACTTAATAAATGGACAAATTTTTATTGTGGAATGAATAAACAGTGTGGGAAAGAAAAATAGCAGCAAAATAAATTTTAATAAATCACAGAAAAGTTTAAATAAATAAATGTCTGAGAATAAAATAATTTTTTATGGAGTAAATATGTGAGCATTAGAGAATTGTTTTGTAGGAAAAATTTGGGATAATCTGATAAATTTCTCAAAGCAAAAAGTTAGCAGAATATGAGAATTTTCGTTACCAAGTGTATGAGAAGCTGAGAATTTCTCTCTATGTAAAATTTCTGAGCATTAAAGAATTTTTTTATAGGAATAATGTATGAGAATAAAATAATTTTTCTATAGAAAAAAATTCCAATAATCTGAGAATAATCATGGAATCTAAGAAATTTTGAAGGAAACAAAGAATTTTTTTATAGGAATAATGTATGAGAATAAAATAATTTTTCTATAGAAAAAAATTCCAATAATCTGAGAATAATCATGGAATCTAAGAAATTTTGTAGGAAACATCCCACAGCTTCCCAAAATTTTTTTTAGTGAAATTGTTGTGAAATTTGTGAAAATTTGTATAGAAAACAATTTGACAATTTTTTTTTTGTATACAATAAATGCCAGATATATATAGAATTTTTCTATAGGAAAAATGGAGGATAATCTTTAAATTTTTTTAAAGGAAAAAGTTAGCAGAATATGATGGTTTCAGAATTTTTATATAGGATAAATTCAGGGGCCAAATTTTTCGATCGAAATCATTTTTTTTATTTTCCAAAATAAAATGGAATAATTTTTCTTTCTCACAGTTCAAGAATTATGGCCTCTGGTTAAGAAGAAAAGCGAATCGTGGTCGAGCATTTGTCCGTCTTCTTCAAATATTGAACCAAAATATGGAATTTCGATTGATTTTACTCAATATCGAATGCGGTGATTTGGCCCCAGAGCATTAAAGAATTCTTTTACAGAAAAAGTATGAGAATGAAAAAATTTTTATAGAAAGAATTTTTGAGAATTTTTTGTGAAAGGTGGACCATTTTCAACGCACAATGTTACTTTAAATAAAAGAAAAAGTTTTCAGAGAATTATCTGAATTTTCCTTTATTATGATGGAAGGATCCATGGCAATTATGTGTGAAATAAAATTTCGGTCTAATGCTTACCATCGTTCTATTCGATGGTCCATATATTCGATGACGCTGAGCCATAATTGAGTATCAATGTCGTTAATGTGCTGAATTGTCTAATCTTTTAGCACTTGAATTGTTCCTGGCTTATTGAAGTACACTTTTTCTTTTAATTATCCCCAAAGAAAGAAGTCCAACGGTGTCAAGACATATGACCTTGAAGGCCAATTGCCATCGCTACGACGTGAGATAACACGGCCATTGAATTTCTTGCCCTAAAGAGCGGTTGTTTCGTTGGGTGTGTGGCAAGTGGTACAGTCCTATTGGAGCCATATATAGTCCAGATCCATATGATCAATTTCTGTTCACAAAAGGCCGTTATCATTTGGTCGATTATGTAGACCAAAAAAATCGCGAAATGCACGAAATGCATATTGATTTTAACGCCAATTTTCATAAAAGGCTTCAACAGTCTTAACGTCTTGCTTATTGGTGTACGTCTTCATGGTTGAATTTGTCAAAGACTGACACAAAAAAATGTCAAATAAAGTTGGGTACACAACTTGACGTCAAAGTGTGATTCACATTTAACATTGTGCGTTATGGTTGGACCACCCTTAAGAATAAACGTTTGAGCAATACAGAATTTTTCTATAAAAGAATGTCGGATAATCTGACAAATTTCTTAAAGGATAAAGTTCGCAGAATATGAGAATTTGAGAATTTTTCTGCGGGAAAAAAGCAAAAAGATGAGAGAATTTTTATAGGAAAAATTTTGATTATCTGATAGACTCTGTCGCGGTGTCTGTGAATTTGTACGGAATAGCATATAATTTGCGAATTTTTTTTACGAATAAACGCCTGAGCACTATAGAATTTTTCTTTAGGAAAAATGTCGAATAATCTAACAAATTTGTTAACGGAATATGTTCGTAGAGTAAGATAAATTTTTATACAAAACATGTCTGAGAAATTGAGAGTTTTTCTGTAGGAAAATTTTCTAGCCTTTAGAAAATTTTACTATGGGAAAAATTATGCGAATGAGAGATATTTTCTATAGGAAAAAAGTTCGAATATCCGATAATATTTCTAAAGTCGCGGAATTTAAGAAAAATGTGGTATAGCATCACAGTATATCCGAATATTTCCGCAGAAAAACTATTGCGGAATCTGTGAAATTTTTAAAAGAAAAAATCTGAGGGTTTATGCAAGAATAAATAACTAGGGATTACAGAATTTTTCAATATGACAAATGCCGAGCAATACGTCGAATTTCCCAAAAATTAGCAGAATATGGTAATTTGTTATACAAAAAATGTCTGCGAATCTGAGAATTTTTCTGTGGGAAAATTTTCTGAGATTTAGAAAGTTTTTCTATAAGAAAAAAGTATGAGAATGAGAGACTTTTTTCATAGGAAAACTATTTTTAAGGTCGTGGAATCTGAGAAAATACTGTATAGCATCACAGCATCTCCGCAATTTTCTAAAAAAAAAAAAAAAAAAACTTACTGGAATATGTATAAAAGAAATGCCTGAAGCATTATTGAATTTTTCAATATGAAAAATGTCGAGAAATTTGACAAATTTAGAAAACGAAAACTTAGAAGAATGTAATATTTTTGTATACGAAACATGTCGGAGAATCTGCGCGTTAGCGAATTTTTGGATAGGAAAAAAGTGTGGGAATGAGAGATTTTTTCCAGAGCAAAAATGTATCGGAGTCTGAGAACTTTTTTATGGGAAAATATCTGAGAACCTGAGATAATTTTGTAGGAAAAACATGTCACAGTATCTGAGAAAAAATATCGCGGTATCTGAGAAATTTTGAAAACGAAAATTTTTCGGAATTTTTCCGAATCTATAGAATCAATAAGAAAATGTCTAAGACTCTGAGAAATATTTCCTATTGAATCAACTGGGCATATTAGAAAGAGTGTCTTAGAATTTTTAAATACGCCACTGCAGATCTGCTATTTCCCAATCACATCTGTTTCTATTATATTCCAATGTACTAACGAAAATACGCGAAAAACTAAAAATACATTTCAGTTCAAAAGATACAAGAGAAGATAAAAATTTCTAAATATTCAACAATTTCTTCTGGTATTATCCGCTGATGTTAAGGAAGTTTAGCTGACTGCGTGCCTGGCTATTTGGCCTGGTCCGGTTGATTGTTAATGGTCTGACCATGGTCACCTTTAACACATCAAACAAAAACAAAGAAAGAAAAACGACCAGCATCATTGCAAACAAATAGGAGTCATTAGGAAATTGTTTAAAATTTCCGCAACACAACAAACAAAGGAAAAACACCAAAGAAACAGTTTAAAGAGTATGGAACGTAATAAAAAAAAATACGAGCGAAATAATATAAAACACACACCGGGAGATGTGAACAATAAACAGCTTGTCAATACATTTTTGGGATGCTACTAACAACAATTGCCACAACTGGCAGCAATTAGAGTTGTTGAAGCGTTTTTTGTTTCTGTCTGGTACTTCGAATGTTGAAATAATTTTAAAGGATGTGTAAAATGTTGGCAATTTATTTCTTAGCGCAATGTGGGTTTCTGTTTCCCAACTTTTAGTGTTAAATAAAAGTAAAATATTTTTTGGATTTAATTTGAAAGAAATACTTGTTGGGCGACAAAGCAAATTTTGTGAAAAGTAGCCTGACATAAGAGACACTAAATAAATTGTCAATTTTGGTCAATTCAACATTTAAAAAAAACCCAGCTTTATACTCAACAACTGCAGTTCGCAACACAGTTACTGTGGTTTTCTAAAACTCATAAGATCAAAGCTTTAAGAAGAAATATTAAACGAAATATCAAAGGGACGTTATTTGCTGGTTAACAAAAGTCGAAATTGGTCCATTTTTTTCAAAAAGTGTTTAAGACATAAATAAAGCATTAAAATCTGGCATCGATAAATCAAAGTGAGGAGAAAAAGTGGTTATTCCTGAAAACCACTGAGCTAAAAAGTGGGCTCAAAGCCTCATCTGAGAGCTCAGACTAAAAAACCAAAGGTAGTGATAACAATTTTTTGTGAAAAAAAAACAATTTTTTAATTATGTTGACGAAACAATCAAATATTTCGATCGATTTAAGGGGTTTAAAACTTTTTTTTTTTTTTTTTTTTTTTTGAATATACAACATGTCGAGCAAAATCGTGTTTTCACTTCAAAATGGTGTCGAAAAGATTCAAATTTTTTTTAATAAAAAGTCTTCGTGATTACCTCGGGAAACATATTACCTTTTCAACGCAATTCGATTTTTTTTATTTCGCATGTTCCGATAACGAGTTATGATGTTCACCGCAAAACAACTTCTTTTGAGGCGCCTCCGGAGTTTCATTGTCACGGACTTATTTATTAAAATTAGCAGATCCCAGCCTTTGAAATTTGAGTGCAAATTCTAGGAAATTTTATTTTTTCATTAAATAAAGACCCTAAAGGTATGCTAATCAATTATAGCTAATTCACAAATCAACACAAAAAACAAACTCATTTTTATTACAAACACATTAAGAAATTTAATGAACACACACATAGCATTGCATAATTTTATGTATGTGTTAGTAGCAACTTTAAATGCAGTTTACTCCAAAAAAAATTTAAAATTTAAAAATCCGTAAATCTGGTGGACAGCTAAAAAGAAATAAATAATTGCCAAATGAGGCATGTGTGGTCAAATAGCCTTGCGTATTAAATTATAGATTTTTAATTGAAAATTTTTCAAATGTTAAAATACTTCAAATGTTATACTATAACGTGTATATGAAATAAATAATCCAACACTATTCATATCTTTAAAAAAATATGAAAATACGCCTTTTTTTTCGCCTTAACCAAAAAGATTTGATTTTACCAACTTAACTGCAGTTTGTAATAGTAGCGTTGTTACATGGTACATGGAGAAAAATTTTGAATTTACCTTTGGGGCACCCTCCATTAGTCTAGAAAATTCGATTGGCAAAGTTTCACCTCAACCTGATAATTTTAACACAAGGTTAAAGTTACGAAAACCACAGGTTTTTCACAAAAATCCTATTTTTTTTTTTTCATTAAAATCGAAACCATTTACGCTAGCAATCTGTATCGACTCTTATTTGATAGGAAATTTTATCCTTAATAGCAGATTCCAGCTAGAAATCCGAGTGCAATTTCTAGGCAACTTTATTTTTCAACTTAGCCAATTCAGAAACCAACACTTTTATGGTTTATTATTATTGTCAATGAAGATAACAAACTCATTAACAACAAATTTAATAAAACAGACATAGCATATATATAATTTTATGCAATTATATTTTATGCAATTTACTCAAAATAAAGGAAAAAATTTAAAAATCTGTAAATCTGTAAATCTGTACCTTTCAAATAATATACGTTCGGTCAAAATCAGAATAAAACGGTAGAACAAAATATCGGTCACAAGAAATCGCCTAGGCTATTAATATTTTATTCCTATTAAATTTTATCTTATTAATTTTGTTCCTAAAACTGATAGATTTAGTTCTTTGTGGTAGCAATTGTTGTATGGGTAATCTAATTACATTAAATGCTCTCAGGAACCATAAAATTTTAATTGAATGTATTTAGGGAATTTATAAGCACTAGCAGATTCCAGCCCTCGATATTCGAGCACAAATTCTAGGAAATTTTATTTTTTCATTAAATAAAGACCCTAAAATTATGCTAATCAATTATAGCCAATTCACAAATCAACACAAAAAACAAGCTCATTTTTATTACAAACACATTAACAAATTTAATAAACACATAGCATTGTATAATTTTATGTATGTGTTAGTAGCAATTTTAAATGCAATTTACTCAAAATAAAGGAAAACATTAAAACATCTGTAAATCTGCAAAACGGCTTAAAAGAAATACCTTTCAAATAATATACGTTTGATCAAAATTGGGATAAAACGGTAGAACAAAACATCAGTCACAAGAAATCTCCTAGCCTATTAATATTATAGATTAAGTGGTAATTATACGGCCACACTAATGAGGGTACCTGAAAAAAGGTATCGAAGATAAAGAGCAGATGTTTTGCAAGACCTGGTGCTGATGGAAATTCCAATTTTCCTGGTAAAAATCAACCGATACGAGATTGATTTAAAAGCACAAAGGCAAATGGAAGTGAAGGGAATTTACGACCCTAGAGACGGTCGGTCACTCATCGGGGAGATTAGTTGATGCTGTCTTAACAGATGCAACGCGAAATGAAGGGGACTCATTTCTGAACAGAGTTGAAAAGGATGTGTGGAACCCAATATAGAGAAGATAATAGAGCACATTATTTAATTATGCACCACTTTTAAATTGAGATGTTTACTGAATATAGTGGATTTCTAGAACTTCAATGGGTCATATGGGCCGTGTAAAGTGTTTCGACTCCGCCACCCATAACCTAACCTAATTATGATGAACTTTTGTGAAGGTCATGACATTTTCGGTATCCTTGGCGTTTGGAATGAATTTTCTTCATCCGCTAGTCTTTCGCTGTCAGAGTTATGTCTGTCTTCTGGCAAGAAATAAAATTGTAAGCTACAAGTTCACGAACTGCCATATTGTACCACTAAAATTTATGAAACTATTTCTAAAACTAAACAACAGCTGATCGTAAAGAAAATAAAATTAAAGAAGACCAATCTAATTATAATTTTATGACTCATGCAACTGCTTTAGAGGCCCTATCTCTTCGGTCCAACTAATTCGATATAAAAAATGGCTGCAGATATGAAAAAGTTCATATCGGCTACTATATTTATATGGGGACTAGGTCGAAAAATGAACCGATCTTGACCATATTTGGTAAAGTCACTTATATTTTGAAAAAACCAAAAAAAAAACCAAATTTCAGAAAAATCTGTGCAATATTTTTTTTTTTTTATAGATTTAAGTGAAGATCGGGAAGCAGCTCTCTGTAGAGCCTATGACTAAAAATTGTCCTATAGAATTATTTTTTGACTGTTGATTAATGAATATAATAAACACATACAACCCCAATTTAACTGAGATCTATATGAAAATTTGGATCTTATGGCAATTTGTGTCGATTTCATAGAGGTCATTTGTATGGGGACTAGGTCTGAACATGGATCGAATTTCACCAATTTCAATAGCGTTCATCCTATGGCCGATGAAAGCTTATATACCAAATTTCATCAAAATATATTTCATCAAAATATATTTATACAAGGTTTTCATGGACAGATGAAGAGACGGACGGACGGACGGACATCGCTAATTGACTCAGAAAGTGATTCTGAGTCGATCGGTATAATAAAAGATGGTCAAATATTTTTGCTAGTTACAAACAGCAGCACAAAGTCATTATGCCCATTATATAGGGTATAACAAACTTCAATGCAAAGTGTACAGGTGTTCTCTATTAAAGGCAACGTTGTGAATGATATAAGAAATCGACTTTCAAATAACTATATTACTCATTATTGAATAACTATATTACTCATTATTTATTAAAAATTTATATGTTTTTATTTTTAACACTTTTATTAATGAAATTGTATATTAAAGTATATAAACCTGAATTATATGATAAGGTTACATTATAAGAGATATGTGGTATTAGTTTAATTTTTTTCCCCCATAAAACCTAATAAACTTATCTTCTATAATATTAATAGGATAGGCCATTTCTTGTGACCGATGGTTTGTTCTACTGTTTTATCCCGATTTTGACCAAACGTATATTATTTGAAAGGTATTTCTTTTTAGCCGTTTTGCAGATTTACAGATTTATAAATTTTTTCCTTTACTTTGAATAAATTGCACTGAAAGTTGCTACTAACACATACATAAAATTATACATATGCTATGTGTGTTTTATTAAATTTGTAAATGTGTTTGTTAACGAGTTTGTTATCTTCATTCACAACAATAATAAACCATAAAAGTGTTGGTTTGTGAATTGGCTAAGTTGAAGAATGCCTAGAAATTGCACTCGAATTTCGAGTGCTGGGATCTGCTAGTAAATATAAATATGTTTTTTTTTTTTTCTAAAATAAGAGTGAATCAACAAAACATATGTTAATTAAGCTTGTCATAATATGGGGGCTATGACTAGGTATTGTCGTAAAGGGTTTGTTTTTCGACTACTAATTAATAGATGTGATAAACACATATAAACTAAAATAGACCGAGATCTATACGATAATTTGAATATTATGGCAATTTAAGTCGCTGTCGTAAGGGTCAATTGTAAGGGGACTAGGTCTGAACATTCAATGATTTTCATCAGTTTCAATAGCGTTCCTATGATCGAAAGAAGCTTATATCGCACATTTCATGAAAATATATTCATATTTGCGACCTGTAGTTTGAGTATAAGGTAAATGGGCATGGACACACAGACGGACGGACAGACGGATGGACATCGCTACATCGACTCAGAAAATGATTCTGAGTTTGGTAGTTACAAACTAATTATACACTGATCACGCTGTGGTATGGGATATAAAAATTCCTGGTATGGCAAGCAATAAGCAGTTGTGGCAAAATACGCAAGTCATTTGTTACAACGGGCTCCATAAATTCCGAAATTTATATTAAGGAGTATTTGCAAAGAAGACTCCTTCCATTCATTAACCAAAACAATATATCCATATAGTTTTGGACTGATGTGGCATCTTGTCATTATGGTAAGAAAGCTTTTGCGTGATACAGCTTAGGTCAGTGGAAATAAATTCGACTATTTTGAGAAGGGTTTTGAAGAGCACAACAATGGTGTCACAAAATGTGGAAGTCACAGAAATCACTATTAAATCCCTAATGGAAGAGGTTTCCCGGAAAAGTCCATAAGTTTATAAGTAGTGATTAATTAGAACTATAAAAGTTATATTTTGTTTTTAAATTTAATATAATTTCAATTTAATAAAAAAAAAAATGAATCCCATAAAAACAAAGTTCTTATTAAAACTCTATCTGTCCTTATGCATATGAGTTTTGAATCTCCCGTGACTGTGCGTGACTATCTTAAAATTAATCTTTGGTCACAACAAGTCTATGGACCAAATTTCAGATTGATCGGATGAGGGGAACTGGGGTTTAAATTACTTAGTGACTGTGCGTGACTATTTTAAAATTAATCTTCAGATCGATCGGGTGAGGGAAGTGAGGTTTTAATCTCTCCATGACTGTGCGTGACTATGCGTGACTATGTCAAAGTTAATCTTTTTCACGGCAAGTATATCGACCAAGTTTCAGATCGCTCGGATAAGGGGAAAAGTGTTTTAAATCAATCCGTGACGGCGCGTGACTATGTGTGACTGTGTGTGACTATGTCGACGTTATTCTCTCTTTATAGCAAGTATATCGACCAAGTTTCAGATTGATTTGATGAGGGGAAATCCGTTTTAAATCCCTCCGTGACTGTACATGACCATGCGTGACTGTGCGTGACTAAGTCAAAGTTAATTTTTCTTCACAGCAAGTGTATTGACCAAGTTTCATATCGATCGGATGATTGGAAATGACATTTAGCTCACTCCGTGACTGTGTGTGACTATGACCTCCCTAAGAAACTTTTAAAGCATGGTATTTCAACATTAGGAAATCAGAAAGTAGCAAAGATCCTAATGTACAAAGTCTAATTCTATAGAGCGCTGAGCAATAGAAGAGAAACTGTTCGAAGTTTTGTTAATTTTAAATTTTTGAATAATTATTTGTATTCATTTTAATCGGTTAATTGAGAAGAGTTTATTTTAATTATTCTTAATTCGGAAAATAGCCACTTTTAAATTACTCGGGTTCGTTCGTTTCGTTATTCGAATAAATACCCCAACACTAACGCAACGTATAAAAAATTTAAAAACACATAAATTGAAATTAACTTTTATAGAAAAGAGCAATATTTATGTATTTTTAAAACTTTAAAATGATTTATTTTATTTTATTTTATTTGTTTTTATTTTATTTTATTTTATTTAATTATATTTTATTTTATTTTATTTAATTTGATTTTATTTGATTTAATTTGATTTTATTTGATTATATTTGATTTTGTTTATTTTATTTTATTTTATTTAATTTTATTTTATTTTATATTATTTTATTTTATTTTATTTTTTTTTTATTTCATTTCATTTCATTTCATTTTATTTTATTTTATTTTATTTTATTTTACTTTATTTTAATTTATTTTATTTTATTTTATTTTATTTTATTTTATTTTATTTTATTTTATTTTATTTTATTTTATTTTATTTTATTTTATTTTATTTTATTTTATTTTATTTTATTTTATTTGATTTGATTTGATTTGATTTGATTTGATTTGATTTGATTTGATTTGATTTGATTTGATTTGATTTGATTTGATTTGATTTGATTTGATTTGATTTGATTTGATTTGATTTGATTTGATTTGATTTGATTTGATTTGATTTGATTTGATTTGATTTGATTTGATTTGATTTGATTTGATTTGATTTGATTTGATTTGATTTGATTTGATTTGATTTGATTTGATTTGATTTGATTTGATTTGATTTGATTTGATTTGATTTGATTTGATTTGATTTGATTTGATTTGATTTGATTTGATTTGATTTGATTTGATTTGATTTGATTTGATTTGATTTGATTTGATTTGATTTGATTTGATTTGATTTGATTTGATTTGATTTGATTTGATTTGATTTGATTTGATTTGATTTGATTTGATTTGATTTGATTTGATTTGATTTGATTTGATTTGATTTGATTTGATTTGATTTGATTTGATTTGATTTGATTTGATTTGATTTGATTTGATTTGATTTGATTTGATTTGATTTGATTTGATTTGATTTGATTTGATTTGATTTGATTTGATTTGATTTGATTTGATTTGATTTGATTTGATTTGATTTGATTTGATTTGATTTGATTTGATTTGATTTGATTTGATTTGATTTGATTTGATTTGATTTGATTTGATTTGATTTGATTTGATTTGATTTGATTTGATTTGATTTGATTTGATTTGATTTGATTTGATTTGATTTGATTTGATTTGATTTGATTTGATTTGATTTGATTTGATTTGATTTGATTTGATTTGATTTGATTTGATTTGATTTGATTTGATTTGATTTGATTTGATTTGATTTGATTTGATTTGATTTGATTTGATTTGATTTGATTTGATTTGATTTGATTTGATTTGATTTGATTTGATTTGATTTGATTTGATTTGATTTGATTTGATTTGATTTGATTTGATTTGATTTGATTTGATTTGATTTGATTTGATTTGATTTGATTTGATTTGATTTGATTTGATTTGATTTGATTTGATTTGATTTGATTTGATTTGATTTGATTTGATTTGATTTGATTTGATTTGATTTGATTTGATTTGATTTGATTTGATTTGATTTGATTTGATTTGATTTGATTTGATTTGATTTGATTTGATTTGATTTGATTTGATTTGATTTGATTTGATTTGATTTGATTTGATTTGATTTGATTTGATTTGATTTGATTTGATTTGATTTGATTTGATTTGATTTGATTTGATTTGATTTGATTTGATTTGATTTGATTTGATTTGATTTGATTTGATTTGATTTGATTTGATTTGATTTGATTTGATTTGATTTGATTTGATTTGATTTGATTTGATTTGATTTGATTTGATTTGATTTGATTTGATTTGATTTGATTTGATTTGATTTGATTTGATTTGATTTGATTTGATTTGATTTGATTTGATTTGATTTGATTTGATTTGATTTGATTTGATTTGATTTGATTTGATTTGATTTGATTTGATTTGATTTGATTTGATTTGATTTGATTTGATTTGATTTGATTTGATTTGATTTGATTTGATTTGATTTGATTTGATTTGATTTGATTTGATTTGATTTGATTTGATTTGATTTTATTTTATTTTATTTTATTTTATTTTATTTTATTTTATTTTATTTTATTTTATTTTATTTTATTGCATTTTATATTATTTTATTTTATTTTATTTTATTTTATATTTCTTTATTTTATATTATTTTATTTTATCTTATTTTATTTTATATTATTTTATTTTATTTTCTTTTGTTTTGTTTTATTTTTTTTTTATTTTATTTTATTTTATTTAATTTAATTTTAT